>PVJA010003433.1:86742-95242 GCA_004027025.1 Myocastor coypus | reverse complement strand
TTTTTTTTTTGCCTTTTTGAGACAGGGTCTCGCTATGCAGTTCAGGCTGGCCTCGAGCTCACTTTTGTAGCCCAGGCTGGTCTCGAACTCGCACCGATCCTTCTGCCTCAGCCTCCCGAGTGCTGGGATTACAGGCGTGCACCACCACACCCGGCTTCTCTACGACACTTCTGGTCTGACGAATTGAGAGGGCTCCTGGGCAGCACGGAGCCCCAACCGCGGCCTGGCTTGGACCTGCGTTACTCATGCCTTCACAAGATAATTGAGGGTGACTCTTCTCCTGACCATCCCTGGGACCCAGAGAAAATCCCTTAGTACCTGAGACATCACTGCTACTTTGTTAAGAGGAGGACCGGATTGCTTCTCAAGCCCTGAGTTTGACTCAGCTCTCCAACGAATATTTGGCATGTTTCATTCACATTACAGCAAATCCAAGTGTGTGTGTGCGCTCACACGCATGGGTGTATGTGTGTGTGTTTGTGTGTGTATGTGGTTTAGACAACAGCCACTTTTCCAAGTGCTTCTTTTGAAAGAACTCTATAGAAAGTAAGAGAAGAAGAAAAGTGCTTGAACTTTGTGCCAATAGCTTAATTCCATCAAGGTAATCCATAATTTACTTGGAAATGGTAACTGGTTATATCTGTATGACTAAGGACAAATTGTTCCACGGTGTCTATTGAGAAACAGTAAATGGGACAAAGAGGCAAACGAAATACTGCAACACCCACACCTGAAGCCACACTTCCCATCTGTGTGACAAAGCCCTGATCAGACTTGGTTGGAGTTTTTGTCGCTTTTCTCCTAGCTGGATCTTGAGTTCTTGATGGCAAAATTTTGATTTATTCCCCTCCAACCCTTACCTCTTACACAGTTCCAGAATAACCATGCATGAAATGTGAGTTGAATTAGTGACATGGAGTTTAAAATTATGGCTGGCACGAAGAAAAGAAGTAGAAAAGGAGTCTTAGGAAGTTCTTCGATGAAGACGGTGACGCAGATGTAGAGCTCTGGATTTCTTTTCAACCCCTGATACTACAAAAAGAAAGGAAAGAAAACAGGAGAGAAGGAAGGAAGGAAGGAAGGAAGGAAGGAAGGAAGGAAGGAAGGAAGGAAGGAAGGGAACAGAGGAAGGAAGCAAGGAGCAAAGAAGAAAGAATGAAGACAGAGAGAGAAGGGAAATGTGCAGGTGCACATATGCAGGCGTGAGATCCAATTAGAGAAAAGGTTTTAAAGTGGTTGTGTTGCCGGGCGTGGTGGCGCACGCCTGTAATCCCAGCACTTGGGAGGCTGAGGCAGGAGGATCGCTGTGAGTTCGAGACCAGCCTGGGCTACAAAAGTGAGCTCAAAGCCAGCCTGAACTGCACAGTGAGACCCTGTCTCAAAAAGCCAAAAAAAAAAAAAAAAAAAAGTGGTTGTGCTGAAAGGAATCAACAACAAAATCAACCCCAGTAGTGCTGGGGGTATAGCTCAGCAGATTAAGCACCTGCCTGGCAAGCAAAAGGTCCTGAGTTCGAAACCTGGTATGACAAAAACAAAACACAACAAAAAGACTGAGAAGGAAAAGTATAGAGCCCCAGAGGTCCTTGGAGTGGAGCACAAAGGTAGAGAAAGCTAAGAAACTAGTGAGAGGCAAGCGCACAATATTTCAAGTCACAACACAGATTTATTACTTGTATTAATACATTAGAAAAGAACCCACAGATTTATAAGATTAGGCTTACTGGGCGAGTTTTTTGTTGAGGCTGAAAATAAATAATTAGAGAATATAAGTAAGAGTGGAGATTAATATTCATAATAACTGGCTCCACAAGGGAAAACTTTCCATTATGAAATCTTACAGGAAGAAAAGCTCAAATTATTATTGGAAAACACAGCTGGCAGAAAGGGAAACAAACCCCCTACCCTCGACTTTACGCTGGGTACAGGTCCAGTGCTGGATACTTTGCAGATTTATTTCTTGAGACTAAAAATATTAATTATGTCTTTTCACACCAGGGGGAAGAAATCACATAGAGGTAAATATGCTCTTTACTTCTTGACATACATATCTGGCTAGGAAATAGCTGAGGAATGTGGCAAGCAGGGGAAGTAAATGATGGTTTTTACATGGAATGTTGTTTTAGAGAGTTTGTGCTACGGACTTGGGGATGCAGTTCAGAGGTAGAGCACTTGCCTAGCACACACGAGGTCCTGTGTTCGACTCTCACTTGTGGGGGGCTGGTTGGGGGTGGGCTTGGAGGCGGCTGGGAAGGCTGGGAGAAGAGAGAGTAAATTTGCAAGAAAACTTAAAAAACAACAAACAAAATCACCTCAGAGAATACAGAAAGGTCCTGATTTTGAAAGCATTCGTTGCCTGTGTGCCGCGTTGTGGCCACTGCTATGCCTGTCCCCTACTTCACATCTCTTCTCTTTTCTTTCTGGGGCAACACATCTTGGTGATTTGGAAGAAGCACAGAAACTCATGTGCCGTCTCTCAAAAAGGTGGGTAAATGGTCCTCTCCCCTGCAGCCTGGTGTGGCGCCCAGGCTGGTGACCTCTGCTCTGCCCTCAGAGGCGCATTTAGAAGTCCAGCTCTTGGATCAGCAGAAGTGTCAGCCAAAGCCCAGATGTGTGCAAGCACGTGACTTCCTGGCCAACACCCCGGGGCAGGACCTTCCCTGCGAGGTGGCAGACTCTGCCTCTCCTCGACTGGGTACTCTCTGAGCATCCTCCTTCAACCTGTCTCAATGCCAGAAGCCATCTGAAACTTTCTCAATGTGTCCCTTTCCCACGTGAGCTTGCCTAAGCCAATTAGTAAGAAACCCAACTGCTACACCAACTTATCAACAGTGGTGATTAATAACGTTGTAAAGGAAGACATTGTCATTTATTCAATAAGTGCGTTATAAGTAAATAGGCTGGTTTAGGCATTATGCTAGACTCTGGTGAAACAGAGCTGACTCTTCCTTAGAACCTGTTGCTACTTATACAGTGGAGGGAGTCTGCTATTTCTAATACTGTATACTAGTTTTCCACTGGGTGTAGCAAATTACCTCCAAACTAAGTGACATGAAATAAATATTTTTCATCTCTCTTTTTTGTTGGTCAGAGGCCTGGGAGCAGCTTAGCTGGGGCTTCTGGCCATGACTCTCTCACAAGGCTGGGTCTAAGAGGCCAGCCAGCACCAGGGCCTCTCCTGTGTGTCCTTGGCCAGTGGAAGTGGCCTCCTAAAGCTCTCACACACGCCTGTAGGACACCTCCTTCTTTTCCTGGTTATGCCGACTTCCAGGAAGGCAGATGACAATGTGACCATTGCTTCTCCAAGAAAGAGCAAAGGAAAATCAGAGTGAGACAGACAGAAGAGGAGTGTGGGGAGGGACAGGGAGAGCCCAACGAAGCTCAAGAGACATGAATTTTGAACTTCTACAACCTAGTCTTGGAAGTGCCCTCTCTCCTCCTGTACCATTTTCTCTTTGTGAGAAGGCATTCACGAGGTATAGCTTTCCCTTAGGAACTGGGGTGACTCACAGCCCGAAGACCAAAGGCAGGTGCCATGGAGAGCCACCCCAAAAGCATCCCACCACCAAATACACCTTCCTGTGGGTGATTAGGACACACAAGGTGCATGGTAAGCCAGGTGGGAGGAGACAGCAAAAAGAAAAGGGGAGTAGAGTGAAGAACCAAGGGAGGCTTTCAGGGAAAAGCCATATGTCCATCCCTAGAGTACACACACACACACACACAAAAGATGGTTGAAATCTTAAAAATTAGAGATGAAGGCGAGAAATGTGAACCTCTCATGCTAAGTGGGCTCATCCTGCAGACTCTGCTCTCAGGATTCGCAGTGAGCTGGTCAGCAGAGTGCATTGATGCCTAGGAAGCACTCAGCACCAGAATAAACAGGAAAGAGACTAAAGATACCACAGCCATCAGAAGGGAAACCTTGGTAGGGGGCACCCAGCAGGCTGCAGTCCACACAACTGGTTGTGTTAGATTCCAGCTCTGAGAAAGCACAGGGCTTACTATTCAGTGTGTGAGATGGTGATTTAGGAATGTGACCGGGAAACTGGTTGACTCAAAGGCAGGAAGCCACCAAAGGTGAAAGGCAAGCTGAGGTGCAGGGGTACAAATCCATTTGGGAACCTAGGCAGTGAGCCGAGGAGGCTAGCTCAGCCTTCTCGTCCTACCCATCTGGTCCTACAAAGTGGGAAGTCATCCCCAGAACAGGGTTTCCTAGGCCATTGGCATACAAGGACAGGTCAGGCTGCAATCCCCCATTAAGTGGATACTTGAAGATGGCCCATGTATAGAGTCAATAGGAAATAAATGCTCAGGTATGTAAAGAGAAAAGAAAAATTAAGCAAAGAGTCCCCTTTAAAATCCTAAAGGTATATTTTAGAGAAATAATCTTTAAAGATGAAATTAAGAAAGATGAGAAGAAGGCAAGGAGAAAAGGAAAAATCCTGGGGTCCCTATGGAGTGGATTCTGCCTCATCAAACATTTTTAATTCCATTTCTTATACATAAGTTATAACTGGCAACCTCTGTTGAGACTGTTTTTTTATTGCCTTATGGAAAAGCAAGGCCAATATGATTAAAAGACAATGTATTCACTTCCCAGGGAAGGGGAGTTGGGAGCAATGAACCCAAGGCTTTTCTTCAGAGTGACATTTTTATGTTACAATTTTAATAAAAAATAAAGAAAAGGGGGAAGAAGAGTGGGGGAAACATTTAAGCTTCATCTTCCACACCTCAATGATAGCGTGGTCTTTAGAAACAATAGGAAAGAGCAGGATATGAAACTACCAAAACCACAACAGGAAGGTGATCGTGTGAGGGAAAAGGGAAGGGATTTGAAGACCCCAGACTGATAATACCGTGGTGATACCTAAGAGAAATGATTCACATAATGCAAAGTTGCCGTCTTTTTTGGGAAAATAATGCAGCACAGCAACAGATCCATTTTGCATATACTATCTGAAATTTCTAGGGCTTACTTTGGCATGATAATATCAGTCAAAATGAACAAATGAGGGTTCTGAACCCATAATGATCGTAGGACATAATGTCTTCTTGTTGTTAAAGAGGGGAAGAACTACGAACGAAGGTCAAAACAGCACACACACACACACACACACACACACACACAAGCGTGTACACACAAGATTAAGAAGTCTGATAGAAGCTTTTTGGTTTAGAATTTTTCCTTAAAGAGCAAAATAAGAGATAGATACGGGAAACAGAGACATGTGTCTTTTGCAAATGGGAAGGAAAAGAGTTGCCAAGAATTAGATGAGATGCGTACATGAACGTCTATGATGAATGCCGTTGTTATGGATCGCAAGCATGGAGGAAACAAATAAAAATCCAAAAGCAAAAAGAGAGAATATCGGCCCCACTTGTTACCAAGCGTCTGTGAGACCGCCAGTGGTGACAGGCACGCAGGATCACCCCAGCACCGTCCTCTCACCTGTGGTCACTTCAGGCAGCAGCTCTATTTGGAGGCCTCTGGTGAATGTCTGTGGAAATCACCGAGTAGGAGTTTATGGCCAGGAACACTGCCTCAGAGAACCTCAGAAGGATTTATGAGTTACAGTAGGAAACAGGCTTAAGAAACTTACATACAAAGAAATTTACCAACTTTTGGAATTGGGAATTTTGTATTTAGGAGACTGAAGCTATCAAAAATTGAAAACAGCAATACATGTACTATAAGTAGAGAAAAAGTGGATGCAAACTCTGAAAGGGTAATAGATACAGCATTCCCTTATCAAAATGTTCTATTAATTGGTATCTCCGCATGTCTTAGTTATATTGGTAATGACTGTACATAAATATGAGTTCAAACGTACCAAAAATCTATGAAGCGTCTCCTAAATCACAAAAGATAAGCTATGTGCTATTCAGAAAACTTCAGAGATAAGTGAATTTATTGTGTTCTAATTCTTTCAAAAGTATTGACCCATATAATAGACAACATTCATCTCTAAGCAGCAGGATAGCAGATCGTCTATTGTGTTTAGCTCTTAACTATTTTCAATATGTATAAGAAAAAATTCCTATATGAAAATTCTGCTCTTGATACCAGGCCTCTTGCCTATAATTTCTCTCTTTTCCTTGTTCTAACATAAAAAGTCTGTTTCACCTTTTCTGAAACTCCAGCTTTATAAAAATTTCACTATATTCTCTAGTAATTTGAAGGGAAAACTTTGAATAATATTTTAGTTCAGGTAAGATTATAGTGTTCTGGATTATTTCAAAATAAGATACAAGGTAATTATTTTTGCTAAAGAACAGGAATTTTACTACCTACTTATTCTGCCACAGCTCCGTCATAATCAGGTAGTGTCCATGTAACTTCTGAAATTAAGCTCCAAAATAGTTTGTGATCACAGCTGGTTACAAATATAATTTTATCCTTCTCATTAATTAAAATTACTTTAATTGTAGATGCAGCTTCTTTTAACTATCTTAAGCCTTTTATGACCAATATTTAACTTTATGCAAGTCACAGCAATAGTATTAACCAGATACTATGGGATTTTAATAATCGTGTTAGACTACGTCAGTCAAGGAAATCAATTTGTCCTCAAAGCTTAAATGGTAAATTTGGGACTCTAAACTAAATTACATCTTTGATTTTAAATACATACAATTAATTCAATCATGTAAATTTTAAACTGTAAAATATTTGTTCATAGTCATTATCTAGGTATATAGTATATAATTTATGAAAACTTTATAATGAAACTGTAAAATCAGTGAAAGCATAACTTGCTCTTTTTAGAAATACGGAAAAAAATTAAAATAATCTTATCAGAATATCTAAAAAGATGGCTTCAATTTCTATCAATTGCTTTATAATTCCTTTAATGGTACATTTTCATATTTTGTTAGAACTATATTCTTAATTCTTTAGAATCCTCAAATGAATACAGTCTAATTTCTCTAATATACTGCAATCTGTCTTCTTGAGTGGATTCCTCCCCTCTTACACTTTCAAAAGTAGTGCCTGTTCGCATCTTACCTTACACCCTTCTGTGCAAAATTTCTAAACATTTCCCCCTTTCAGTGTTTCAGTGGATTAAGAGGGACTTTCGGGGCAGTTATGGAAGCTTCAGAACGAAAAGACAATACTGACACACATCTAGCTTTACAAAATTTGATACATGCTGTTATGAAATTTTAAAAATTTCACTGAATTCCATTAGTATAGTGCAACATAAATGAATGAGCGTATACCATGCATTATTAAAGCATTACCTCCACTACAAAACAGGAGTGGCTCAGCAACTTTTAAAAGACCCACCCACTGACTCAAATTTCCCAGAAGGAAAAACTACTAAGTGAATAAGACAGTAAAAAACTTCAAAGCTGAATTTATTATTCTTAACAGCAAAGTACATATGGTAAAAGTAGATATTTACTACATACTTTGCATGTGTAGTTCTTTTCTACTCCATATTAGCACCCATTTCATGGATTAAGAAAACATATAGTGTATGATTAAGAAGATGGGATGGGTATCAGGTATATCAAGTACCAGATCAAAGATTAGGTGGCCAAGAACTGTGACCCTTGATAACTGAGGAAACTGGGAACTGGGTGTAGATTCTGCATGCGACAAAGATTATCTTCCCATATGTGTCACTCAAATTTTGCTCAAATGTAGATTAACAGCCTTTCCAATGTTGTACTGTCAATATGAATGCATGTGCATAGAGAATATGCACATAGTTATTATTTTTATGCATACATATATATTATACTTGGGATGACTTTTGACAAAGCTTTGTCTTTTCCTATGACTTTAAATCGTGTAAGTAATATAGACATATTATTGAAACATATTGTACAAGGTCTGAACTACCCTGCAATTAAAAAAATCTGGAGTCTTTAAAATAATTTGCCAATTTTACCTAAAATAGTGGTATAGATAAGTAGACAGGTGTGAAAGATATTTATACAATGAGTACTATACTTATGTCTTTGTAATTGGCTTAGATGCCAGATTGCAACTTTGATACCACTACTTATAATTTATCGAAGAGATTTATGCTTTGCAACTGACATTTTAAACTGAAGGTTTACTTACAGTGGTATTTAATGTGTTCTCTGTAATCAACTCCTTTGAGGTCCGATTTCATGGACACAGAATTCTTTAACATCAATCCAACCTTTAACGTTATTTTTATTGTTGGAATTAGATTAAAAAAAGTTCAATCCTTTTCCTGTAAGATTCTCAGGTGCTGGTACTGTTTGTTTCACGAGTACAACACAATGCAACATAAATGAAAAGTAGATGATGCAGAACTAATGTAAGAAAAAACTGTAAGTTAAGTCAGTCATCAGGTAATAAAAAAATGGAAAGTTTAATTATGCAGATACTTAAATTCTGATAAAATGATGGAGTGAATAAGAGGGTCTGTCTTAAACTTTATCTACTATTCAGGTAATTTGTACAAAAAGGTCCTAAAACTTATGTACTTTGCATGTTTTTGTATATTCATGAGACGTTACC
>PVJA010003433.1:54242-81742 GCA_004027025.1 Myocastor coypus | reverse complement strand
CGGGTGGCTGTGGTGGAATGTGGCGAGGGTAGTCACGTGGCGGCCTCTCCGCCGCCGCCTCCACCTTTTCGAGCCTCTTCCTCGGGAAGTCGGGGCGAGGAGCCGAGGGGAGCCCTGAGGTCCGGCGCTCCGAGGCTCGGGGCCGGGAAGGCGGGCGGCGGCGGCGCGCGAGAACCGAAGGAGGTGCGGGCAGGCGGAGCGGGGAATCGGGGCGAGGCCGAGGGTCCAAGGGGCGACAACTGAAGGCGGCCGAAGCCCCCACGACCCTGGTGGCGGAGGACAAAGGGTGGCCTCTGCGCCCGCCTGGACCTGCTGGGTCCGCCGAGGTCCGCGCGGCTCGGCCTCGCCCCGCCCCCAGCTTCCCGGCGGCGCAGCATCCTCTTCCTCCTCCGCGGCGGGGCTGGGCTCCCGGTGGCCCATTCCGGCGCTGGGGCTCGAGCCTCCGCAGCCTACGGGGGCGGGGGGGGGGGGTCCCCGAGCCCGGCGCTCCTCGCTCCCCGGCCGGCGGATGTGTATTTTGGGAGTCGATTAACGGAGCCCTCCGTACACACAAAGCCCTTTCTTCTCCTGGGAATGGACAGGGTGGGGGAGGGCCTCGCAGACTGGAAAGCTTGCTGCCCCCCACCCGAAGGGCAGGAGAAGTTGGAGTTGGAAAAGGAGATAAATCGTTGACATGTGTCTTGACACTGTTGGTAGGGGCTGATTTACATTCACGTGGGCCACACATTTTCTGGGCAAATCTAGACCCAGGGCCTGAAAGATACGAATGATGGTGGTGACCGAAGGAATCCACGGGTGTGCGCGGGGTGAGGCAGGGCATCTGTGGACCCCGCTTGCCGGTTGAGCGTGCCCGAGTCTCAGCTTCCTTAAAAGTAGCGTGGAGCTGATGCGAAGTTCCCCGGTCAGGTCTTTTCCTAGTTACTTGGAAACAAGAACTTTCGGAGTTGAATAGGGTAGCGTTTAGTGTCAGTCCTGCTTAAAGGGCTCCGAAAGGCTCCCGAAATCTCGGGCAGGAATTTGGGAGGCCTTTTATTCAAAACCAAACCGAAAAGTTTCTTAAAGTTTGCACAGTTTCCTACCGTTTGCTTCACCTGCTTTTGGAGGTAATTTACAGCAAAAGTTCTCTTGGTGGGAAAAGCATGTGTGCTCCGGGTTGCTTCAAAAGGATTTCTTATGCACGAAGGATAGGATGTGGGGGGTAGTTAGGTGAAGCCCTCATCTGGCGGAATTTGCTGGCAATCTGGACTAAATGGAAATGCAAAATAACTGCGTTTGGGACCTGTGTTCCTCTTTGGTTCATAAGGGGGGGGGAGCAAGTTGGAAGGAATAGAGAGCATTTTTGTCTTTTGTTTTATTGCCATGTTGCAAAATTGGCCAAATATCTCCAGCATGAAGACCCAGCATCTTCTATTGAGCTGCGAAGCTCTAAAAAAAAAATTTTTTTTTTTCATTAAAAAAACAAAGCTTCCATGTTCGTATGGGCGTGGAACACACTAGGTTCTCCCCCTCAGCTGCAGGGAGGACTGTTCAGGTAGGCTGGCTGAGCTTTGGGGGAAAGCCCGGAGACAGGAATAAAAATAGTACAGTCCTAGCTGAAGACCGGCTTGTTTTTCTTCAGGTACGCATTTGCCTGGAAAAGGACGAATTTAGATGAGCTCTGGTGCCGTTCAGTGGCGGGGTTGCAGAGGTAAAGTGGTATTCGGGCTGTCTCTTTTTAGACACTCAGCCCTTCAGGATCTTGGAAGGAGCTCCATTTTAGTCGAAGTGCATTTGAGGGTTGTTCTCAGTGTGTGGATTCTGTCCATTGTTCAGAAGGTCACACTTGGGTCCTGCAAAGGCTAGGGAGGAGTTAAGATGACAAATACTCTGGCATAAGCGCTGGCAAACAGAGAGGAACTCTTGGCTGTCAGCAGACACGGAAAAGCAGCAGAGCTGATTATGAGGAACTGATTAGTAGTTTTGCAATTAAGAGATAGAAATTCTGATTTCACTGGATGAGTGGCAGTACATTTTTAAAAAGTAGATCACTTTATAATCAGCTCAAAGGAGACACTGGAAACTATAAGAATGTGTTCTCCTAAATAAAGCAAAGTTGTGGGTTCAGACCCAACTTTCTCTTACCATTTCTTCAACAGTGTTTTATGTGATGTTTCTGATACAGCTTGTAATCTAATTTGAAACTTGTATCTTGGGAGATAAGTTCACAAAAAGTGCGTAAACACATGGAAACAACAGCTTAAGTTTGGAGATTTTATTTTTAACTAAAAGCTTATTAAAAATTCAGACTAACAGCAATTTTCTATTAGCAAATGAAATTATTTCTCACATATGTAATACTGTGAAGGAATCATTGCTCTGTAAAACTACATGACTGCTTTCTGTTGAGCACATACTTGAGTGTGCTTGTCCCTGTGGCCCAGTCCCTCCAGGGTGGGTGCCATGCTTTTGCCTGCAGGGAGTGTGCCCTGGCTGGGCTTTCTACTTCCTCTAGAGTACTTACAAACTATTAAATGTCCAGAACATTCATTCTCCTACTTGTGAAAGCTGCAAAATATATTTTGAAGTATGGAGCACATGTTTCTACTCCTCCTGCTACCCTGAGTCCTGGCATCAGACTCCCATCAGAGTCAATCAGGAAATGCTCTGTCCTTTTGCTCTGAATCTTCAGAATGACCCTCTATTTCATGGAACAGTGAAGTCAAGGCAGTATTTAGAGGGACAGGCAGATGATTAAACAAGTCCCCCTCTGCCCTATTTGTGTTATTTGGATATTTGTCTCAATTCCTGCAGGGTAGGCAATGGTACGTGAGTAGATTACCTGGGTGAAGATAGTTCTGCTGTCAGCTTATTTTTAGAGGCAGCAAATCAGTTGCATCAAATTGGTCAATTGTGACCTATTTCTATTTTTCTTGCTGGCTCTTCATTCTGTTTCTTGTGGTGCTCCTCTGATGGAAGCTTTCCAGCCATTTTACCTGATAACAAACATTTTTTTTTTTTTTTTTTCTGAAAACAACTGCAAAAGACGTTGTAAGAAGGAAAAAGTGATCTACTGTGAAGAAGTGTGATATATCTATTGGGAGCCAAGCTGTAAGGCAAGAGGAGAGAAGAGGGGAGTGCTTAGCCTTTGAAATGGCCATGTTAGACACAAGTCACAATTAGAGTATATGGATCCTCAGGTATTTATAAGCCCATACCAGGAACCTCTAGAGAAAAATGGCGGGGACAAAGAAGAAAGAGAGCCCCAGAGTGACTTGTTTAGCTTGGCTGTCACCGAAGCTGACCATCTGTAACTTGGCACAATCTGACATGATCACACTTTCAATTGACCTTTTTCCCATTTACCATCTTTTAAACTTATAGGAGAGTTTTTTTTTTTTTTTTTAAAGAGAAGTAATTTACCTAGAAATATAATGAAGCGGCAGAAACTTGGCTCACGGTTTAAGGAAGAAATGTAAATTACAGAATTTGGATGAAAAGGTAGTGGACATTAAGTTCCAGATCTTTTGAAAACCAGAAATCCTATCTGTGAGGCTGCATTCTGTCGTGGAAAAGCTCTAGAAATTGTAGGTGTTAAAAAAGTCACCATAGGGAGCTTAGGCTGGCCCTGAGATTTAATGAGAACATTATATCCCCATTTTTGTTTGAACACATGTTATTTTTTTTTCAAAGCCAAAATATACATTTCTATGTGTAGACAGGCAAAATAGAACCAAAGGAGGAAAATGCATGTCCCTTATAAATCGATGTGTTTTATTTCTACAAAAATTTACCCTTTCCACTAGAGATTCAGTTTTGGTTTTGCAAATGATGCCAGAATGGGGGTGGGGGGAGTCCTGAGATTTCTGGGGTAACACAATAGCCTCAGACTGTAATATTTTACTTTTGAATAAAAAGAAATTCTAAATGGCTTTTTCATAAGCATCATATTTGGTAGATCAAACTATTCCCTTTTTATAATTGGTCTTAACCTAAGGCAAGTTTAAAAAATACTAAGACATAGGCAGACGTATCAGTAGACATGCACTCCTTTTCCTATTGTGAGGGCAAAATACTCTACTAATTATTTGGCGCACGAAAATGATTGCTTTTTGTTTTAGACTTGGACTCCAGGAAGCTTGATTGTTGGAAACAGCACAGCAGCTCAGAGCTTGACATTCATGCCCCCTCCTGACGACTGCGGCTGTACTTCCATGCATCTACCAACCAGTGACTATTTCTTTCCTCCACCACTTCTAAATTATACTGACTAGATGTTGAAGTCATTAAATTGATTATAGTCCAATCAGTAGACAATCTGAAATAAACAAAAACAGCAATTACAGTTGGCAAGGGTTGCACGAGTGCTAGCCCAAGTTCCAGAACTGATGATCCAGTGAGCCCCTTCCAGAATGCCCGTCTCAACATTTCATCACTAGTGGGAACATCTTCTTAAAGGGAGGGTGCACAGATCCGTAAGATACCACTTGGCCTTAGAAACAAAAACATATGTTTGATGCATGAGTGGATTGTTGGCTTTTATTCATGTAGCTTAAAAAAGGGCAAAAAATAGGATATTGAACATAAAAGCATATGAACAAAAATGAATTACAAAGGAGTTTCAGATTAGCAGCTTTTTATGAAACAAGCTGTTAATAATTTTTCTTTTTTGTTTTGCCAGAATATTGCCACGTCCCATAAAATCCATTGTAGTTATTTGTATGGACAGCAGTGACGTCTAACAGTGATGACAGAAATTTTCAACTTTTTGCCTCCAGTAATTATACTTCATTCTTTTTATTTGCTTATTTAAATCAGTGAAGGTTTTGTAGCGTATTTGTGGATTTCCTTTCATCTAGGAACGTTTGTAACCCTGTCTTCTTATTTTTTAAGGAAGTGTGGTTGTGAGAATTGGCTTCGCTGATAGATTCTAGTGAAAAACTTGTTGACATAAGTTGAAACATACTATTAAGTATACTTGCTTGAGTTTTCCTTGTAATGTAAGCGCGTGAAATAAGGAGAAAGAGGTCTTGATAGTGAAAAATAGCAAAGCTACCTAGATCAATTAAGAATTGTATGAAAGATCTGTTTTTCCTATTACCATGCTGTATTCAGACACAACTCGCATTGCTAGTTTAATGTTGTTAATTTAGTTGCCAAAGAACCCATTCTTTATGGCTGATTTTAAATGGTGTCATGTTTGAAGTTTTAGTTGTTTTTAAGGGAGAAAAGAATTTGAAGACTTGTCGTATATTTATGTCATATTTTAGCAGCCTTACGGCCTGTTAAAAATGTAACTTATCATTAAGTAGTATGTTAAAGAAAGCTTTGGAATTGAGACTCTGATACAAAGTCAGCCATCCTAAATCAAACCTCTAGTGAAGTGTTTTTGCAGATGTACTTAATATTTTTTTTACATTGATTCCTGGTGTGCCATCAGAGGTCAAAGTTAGTTTTGGGGGGGCATTGTGGGGGAGCAGCGCATGCGACTTGCTAATTCCATTTCAATTAAATTTGAAATGTTTTTTTTTTTTTTAATTGCAAGTCACATAGTATGCTGGCTAGAAATGTATATACCTTGTTTGTCATAATGAACATGTACTTGTCTGATTTAAAATGTATTCTGGAACAATGTTATTACAAAGCAATTAAAATTTCAACTTGAAAGTTAACATTCACAAATTTAAATAGCTCTGTTGTAGTATTAATCAAATAATGTAAGGAAAGCTTTTAAATAGCTTAAGTAATTATGCAACTCTTGGCATAAAAGCCTGACACAAGATAAATCTTTGAAAACTGAGTAGAACCATGGCTTAAAAAAAAAAAAAAAGAAAAGAAACTTTAATTTTAGGCAGCTTGGGCTTTTAGCATGTAGCACATTCCACCTCTAGTACAAGTAATTATGCCAGTTTAGTAATTGTTAGAGACAAAAGAAATTCAGTAAGACATGAATTCTTTAAAACTTCAGTAGCTTCAGTTTTATCGGGGATAATGATCAAGTGGCAGTTATCTAGCTGCCTGGGGACGCTGTCACCCCTGCAGGAGCTGGGCTGGTCTTGGAGTTATCATTGTCCTGGCAACTCACACCACAGCTAACAGCTCTGTTCTACATGGCTGATAGCCGGGGCATATACTTTGGTCATTTAAAAAAAATCTAGGTCTGGATACAACTGTCTAGAACTCCCCTTTCTATAATATAATAATCAATAATCAACTGATTATTAAAAATAATCAATGCATGCTTTAAAATTATTTTTAGACATCATCGACTTTAATTCCATGGGGTAGCAAATGCTTTGAAAAATCCTGAAAAGAAACATGTATCTGTGAATCTGCCATTTGTATGTGTGTGTATGCTGGCTAAGTGTTTGTTTTAAGTCTTATTTTCAGATGTTTTGTTTTGGAAAGCATAACTGTACTATTTGTCATAAGGGTAAGTCTCCCAGGTTGGATAGGGTCGAATGATTGTTATTCAGAATACATGTCTTCATAATACTGCAGTCCATTGGAATTACATTCTGGAGTTTCAACCATAGTTTGTAAAAGACTATCATATATGTGAAACCACAAGATTCTGGCCCTCCAGTTAACACCTTGTGAGGAATGCACATATATCATGTGTGTATGCTCATAATCTAATGTTCTACGTGAACTACATTCTTCTTGCCAAATCCATGCTAATCATTTCTTGAGGGAAAAATTAGATTTTCCCAATTAAAATCGGTCATTCTAAGGAATATAATTGCCTTTAGAAACTAAAAAATCACTGTCCCACCGGGCGTGGTGGCTCACGCCTGTAATCCCAGAATTTAGGAGGCTGAGGCAGGAGGATCAGTGCAAGTTCAGTACCAGCCTGGACTACAAAAGTGAGCTCAAGGCCAGCCTGAACTGCAAAGCAAGACCCTGTCTCAAAAGGACAAACATTAAATAAATAAATAAATAAATAAATAAATAAATAAATGAATAAATAAAATCATTGTCCTTATTTCACTAATTTTACTACCTTTACTTTCTTTTGTGTCATTGTCTCTTCCCCAAAATTTTCTTATCCTGTAAGTGTGCTATGAAGTCAATGTCAGGTGGAAACTTGGTTACCTAGCAGGAAAAAGACTGTTACCAGTTATGAGCAGTCCGCTATATTAAGACATGATACATCTGTGAAAACCTGTCAAAGGGGAGGAGTATATAGGTGAACTAGTGCTTTGAACCGTATACTGACTTTTAGGAGCAATTTCTAGTCTTTCCAGCATGTTCCTTAGTATTGGTTTTCTTTGTAAGAGAACCAGGTTAGGTCTAGGACGTGCCTGTGCGCCTGTGCACTTGTTTTTGAAGGCTGTTGCATTCAACATTTCTAATGGTTTGTCTCCCTTGCTTTGCTTAATAGACATACGCTTTTTATCATCAATGTCTTTTATTTATTTTTGTATGTTAGAAAAGGCAAAAGGCAGTGAAGTACCCACCAACACCGCCCTGGTCAGTCCAAACAAAGCCAAAGCAGAGCTGTTGGTGGGAGGAGTGGGAGTTGACTTGAGCCTTGTGGTCATCAGCTGATGTGGGGCCCACAGACCCTGTCTGTCTGCAGGGGGGTTTCTGACTGTCAGCGTGCACTGTGCCAAGTTCTGCAGAGGAGACCAGGGGCGAGAAGCACTGTGGACTCCAGGGAATGCAGTTTTAATTCCTGGAAAGAGTTGAGAACAAAAACAAATGATTAGTTATGGTCCTAAGTATTGTGACATGGGTAGGAGGACCAGGAGGGAGATGATTGCAGAGTGGAAAGGGCAGAGGAGGGAACTCTGATTGCTGTGTGCATTGTGGCCAGCTACTTACCGTCAGTTCTCTGAGATTCAGATTTCCTCTCTGTAGCACAAGGGCGCTTATTTTGTCATTTAGCAAGTCCCCCCATAACTCAGTGCTTACAGTATTCCAGCCCAGACAACCTGCTGTGTAAAGATTTACTTGTTCAGTGAAACAAAAGTCAAAGATTTACCATAATGCAGCTTCTAGAAGCCTAGAAAACTGGATGAGATTTAAGACACAGCACCTTGCAATTGTTTTTAATTGTTGGAAGGTGATGATGTAATTGTGAGCTAGAGGTACATATATATCATGTGTTAACTTTTTTTTTTTTTTTTTTTTTTTAAACTGGATCAGTTGAAGCAGATGAAATTAGTTTCTAAACCAATTTTTGGCATCAAGTTTGATGAGCTAAAGTTTTTAAGAATGGCAATCTTAGTTTTCTCATGCAATCTAAAAGTAAGCATATTCACTTAAAGCTGATAAATACAATGCAAATGGTTCAACTATTTTGGATGTTGAAGCTGTAATATGTTTTACCCTGTCTACCATCTATATAATAACAGTTTTGATTGTTAATTGGGTGACAAAGAAAGTAATTAGAGCTTGTAATTTTTAAAGTGTTTGTGACATCCTATATGATAATTAAATTTTCTCAGAGTATATGTATGATGTTGATGTTAAAATGCCAAGCTAACATACGGTTAGGTAAGCCCTGCTATACAAAAGTGAGGGGTGAGAAGTCCCCAGGGATTAATTGTATTAAACACACAGACACACAATGCTAGGAAATGCAGCAAGTTGGTACTGAAAAAGCCTGTAGTGCACAAGTTAGATTATGTTCCCCGTGAGATAGAGGTGAATGCTTTGAGATAAACTTTTATGGAATCATGGTTCTTAAGCGTGAGGCAATTTAGGAATAATAATCTAGGGTGTCATGGTGGTCTTCACGTTTAGAGGTGTGAGCTCAGAGTAAATGGTGATGGGGAGTGTAACTGACCAAGCAAAAAGGGACCCATGTGAAGTCCCCTTGGCCTCTTCTGACATCACTTAGGTCATTTGCATGAGTATTACATCATTATATCAAATTTCTAATCTTCACAATAAAACCATTATAAGATAATAACACCATTTTATGGTGCCTGTTACAAGGAACTGTTTCTTGCTGATTTGCATATTTAAAACCCAGTGTGAGCTTAATGGACTGGCAGGGCTGGAGGGTGGCTTCCTGGAGATGCCTGGGCCCCTATGTTCCCAGGCTGGGAGAGCACTTAGCCAGGTGCCAGAATTAGACTAAGCACACACTACATTTCCATGAAGCCCAGAGCACTTGGTTTCTACTGGTGCGATGACTTGCATGACTTCTGACTTCCTTTTGAGGTTCAACATCCTGGATTCTCTTACTGAGGAATTGTGATTCTTGCAATTTGATCAATAATTTATGGTAATGAGTCAAGCATACTTTTAAATTATATATAGTTGTTTGAGGTATAGCAAATGGAACAAAGTGTAAGACTGAGCAAGATCTCCACAAAGGTCATCTGATCTCAGTCTCCACCGTGATTTCTTGTCAGGACACCCCCAGCACTGTTTAAGTCCTTATATAAAAGGAGACATGAATTATGTACCACACTGTTCTCAGGGCCGCTGTAAGCAACCTTGTTCCATTGAAGCCCGAGAACACTTTGCAGCTTCTAAGTGAGATGGAGCAGGCACTGAGTCACCAGGTCACACAGGGAGCAGAACCTGCTTTCGAATGGAAGCACGCACGTGTGTGTGTGTGTGTGTGTGTGTGTGTGTGTGTGTGTGTGTTTGTGCACATGTGTGTGGCTGGCATGTATTTATGTAGGTCTCAGATGCATTTCTTCAGTGGATGACTTTGAGCCTGTGGCTTTGCGTGAAAGTGTATTCATTACAAGTCATTTTGTGACTCGGTTTGACTTATACTCTCCAGTCATTTTCAGTTCATGTTCATCCTTTTGCCCAAATGCTGGTATAATTTTCATACAGCAACAAGTCTCAGTCTTTATTGATGCCCACAGATTCACACTAAATATTTTCTTGGACTAGACTGGGGTTCGGCCAATGAGCTTTCTAATGAAAAATAAGGCCTTGAACAGAGTGTTCACTTCTTACAACTCGGTTCGCATATTGGGTGTGACTTTTTCTGGCCCCCAATTTAAAAAGTGGATCTTTCTCTTTAATAGCCCCTTTGCACATTGTAGGGCGTAGGAACTGTGGTACTAAGCTGGTTTCCTGATTTGTGTACAGGCCCTCTGAGAACAGAGCTTGGTGTCCCTTTCCTATGAATCTCCATACTCAGAGTGTAAACAATAAATGTATAAACAAATGCGTTGATTCAGTCATTTGTTTATTTACCGGACACTTGCTGGTCTAGAAGCACTAGGAGGTGGAGGGCTGTGACAGAGACATGCTCTGTCCCTGTGGTTACTGCAGCCAGGCAGTGGGGTACATTACTTTCAGAGTCCTGTGAAGGGACAGCGGTGGGTGTGAATGAGAACATTTTGCAGTGCTCAGGAAGCTCAAGGAAGGTTCCAGAACAGTGAAGGCAGACCTTTCAGAGCTCTCGATGACACTGACAGCTCTCTGGAGCATGCGTGCTGCAGCTTCACTGCTACCGTAGCTTCACCACTAAGCATTTTCCTGCCAAGTCTAAGTTCAGTATGTTCTTGAGTGAAAAATACGGAGCATGGCTATGCATTCTGCAGGAATCTTTTTATTACATTTTCAAAAAAATTTAATTTTTAATTTTTTTTACTTTTAGCTTTGTTCATTTTAATAAGAAATAACAATGAGGCAGTTTCAAAACAGGTTAGTACGACCGTTGCAATAATTAATACATTGCTTATTGTCTTCATGGTAGTTGTTCAGAGTATAAGATGCAGACATAACATCTTTTCTAAACGCTATTAGTATGAATCTTCTCATTGAACTAAGGGAAAATAAGCTGTATATACAGTACAATAGTCCATAATAGTAGTGGGTTATCAGCAGAACTGGCTATGTTGGAGGCTGTTGACTTGAGCCTTTTAGAGCTCAGCATATTTATATGGCTTTCCTTTTCATACCTCTTAGACTTTTCTGCTGGATGGTTAGGACCAAAATAAAGCAAGATCTATATAGCAAAAAATGTTCTAATATCATCAATTATTGCTGTACTCACTCAAGTAAATATTTGTTTACAAAGGTAATAACAGAGAGTAAGTGACAAGAAAAAAAAATGCCATAGAGTTGACCTGCTACAAATTTGTATATAGTTAGATTTCTAAATTTCTATGTAAAAATGTGTAATTGGGTTTTTTTCATATTCTATAGGGATTTATTAGAATATCAGTGGTTGATGGAAAATACTGGTTCCATGTTATGCCTAAAATGTTTGATATTGAGAAGGAGTGATGTTAAGTGCCAATACCTGTCTTTATAGGGCAATAATATCATGAAGCTTCTGTTTTAGACGGTTAACTTAAGTTTGCAGACCAAAACCTAGAGGAAAAGAAGGGCTACAAGGACAGCCAATATTGTGGCCCTAGACCCTCGAGGTTAGTGAGGACTCAGGACATAAGAGAACCTATACTGTGACATCCTATAACTCAGTGATGGCCCACATTTTCTGTTCAAGGAGATTTCAGGGCTACAGAGGAAAGGGATTGATGAGGGTGCCTAAGTAGAGTTACCTAGAGAGAAAATGTTCTCTCAGGTTTGCACAGAGAGGAATTTTTTTTTTTTTAATTATGCCCCAAATAGGTTTCAGGTGCTCAGGAGATGGGGACAAAATGAGACCCACGTACTCCTGGGGTTCACGGAACTAATAGTCCATAAAGGCATGTTAGACATTTCTTTGTGCGCCTTCTGATGTTCGCTCCAGATTATCCTTAGCTCTACAGTGACAGTGGATTTTCTACTCACACAACTTACATCCTTTTCAAATTATTTGCACATAGCTGGCAACTTGTATACAGGGTCTGAGCGGCTTTTATTTTATTTTTCCCCCATTCTAAGTAAATTATCTCTAAGCATATCCATTGAGTTTTTCATGATTTTAATCTATTTACTCACGTGGATGTACAGATTTATTTAAATTTCCATGATGCTCCCTGAATACTGAAAAGCTCACCCACTTCAGTGTCATAAGATATTGCACTATTACCTTCTCTCCTTTGTCAGACAGATATGTAGGAAAACATATATGGATGCATAGCATGTTTTTTCTAATGATGTTTACGAATTCTCAGTACGGTTTTTACATTAAGGAGCTTAGTAAATACTGAAGTATGACAGTGCATCGTCAATCCAGGACCATACTCTTAGCTTAAAAACTTACATAGATGACTGTGGAAGATGATAAGAGCAGCAGTAATAGATCTACTAGCACTTTTTCATTTTCAGCTCACATTTCCAGCCCATTTTCATTGTTTTTAATTGAGGTAGTATTGTTTGGAAAGCAAAGCGAAAACACAACTGCAACCATCTAACAGAGAGTGTTAGAATTCATTGGTTGCCGCCATGCTCTTAACTTTGCAAGCCAGGTCTGAGTGAGATACATCCATTCCCCAGACAGGCTAATGACATAGTGTGCCTTCCAACTGTTCCTTAAATACATGCTTCACAGTTATTTAGGGAGGATGCCGATAGCTAGTGGTCATCCTCTCTGGCCATCACCTGGACCACTCATAGGGTTTTCCTGTGTTGTCTTCTCCTCTAGATATATGTCTTAGCTCACATAGTGTTGCTGTGACAAATTACAGCACTGAGTAACATACAAGGTAAAGATGTTTCATTGGCTTATGGGTCCATGTCTTTAGGGTCCAGATGACATGGTGTGGGCATCCTGACAAGGGCATTGCCTACATCACAACATGGCGGAGAAATAAAGGAGAAGGAGCCAGGGCATATCATGGCCTCAGTTGACAACTGCCTGCTCTGTCAAGAACTAGTCCATGTCCATCAGTCCTCTTAACCTAATTATTTTCTAGTAGCCCTCACTGCTCAAAGATCTAATACCTCAACACTGCCACACATGACCACTCTTCCTGCATAGGAATCTGCTGGGTACAAACCCTATCCAAATCAGAGCCATACGTTTCCAATGACCTTCTCTATGAGCAGGTAGAACCTCTCCCTGTGGGTGTAACAACTCTGCAAGATCCACTGAATGATCTGTCAGCCACTGAGGCCTCACCCCACTCGTGGTCATCTGTATGTTTCTGCTATTTGTTGGTTTAGTTTATTGTGTGCGTAAGGCAAGTTTCTAAACATGAAAAAATGGGAAATACCTTTAAATTTTCGTAGATGCTGCCCAAATGCCTTCCACAGAGAAGCAGGACCAGTGTAAACTGCAGCTGACAGCAGGGTTAGAGTGCTTAGGTTTAAATACTTTATCCTTACTAATATAATTTGTGAAAAAAAATGTATTTTGTTGACATTTTAATTAACGTTTTTGTAATTACTAGATAGAATGAGCATCTGTGTTAAAATGCTCATAAAATGTATTTCTGTTTTCAGTGAATTCCCTCTTTATTTCCTGGAATTTTGTCTTTGCATTTGAAAGAGTAGCTCATACCATTAAAAAAAGTTAGTCATTTGTCTGACTTATGTATTGCAGATATTCGATGTTGTGGGTGATGATTATTTTTCTTCTGCTGTATGGGAGTTTAACAATTTTATTTTCAGTGTTGCCACTGCTTTCTCTTGTTACTGATGGAATTTTCGGCCTGATGATGAAAGTTTTCCCCTACAGCCTTTTTAGTTCACTATTGTCCCATTAAAGTGGGCCTAGGATTTTGTCTCCTCACCCCTTCCTCTGTCACTAGCCCATCCATGTATTTCTGCAAATAGACTAAGATGCCTAGCGAACATGTAGCAAATGAAGAAGGTAACCTGTGGTGGTTAAATGCATGCTTGCAATCCGGTCGACCTTGGGCAAATTGTCACAACACTTTGTCCTTGAGTTTCTGTATCTGCAACTGAGGGAAGTAATAGTACTTAATCCATAGTGTTGTGAAAATTGAGGGTTAATTCTGATAAGCTCCTAGGACACTATCTGGTAGTTATGGAGGTCATGCAAACGCTTTCTACTCTTATTCTCCAAGGTCTTCTCACTTGCATACACTTGGAAACAGCTCTTCCCAGTTCTAGAAAGTAAGTTCTCTTTTGCTAGGACTGAAGCCGGGGGAAGGCTAGGTACCTGTGCGGTTGAACACAGCCCCTTCAGAGCCCTGTCTGGAGGTGCAGAATGAGGTTAGGGTACACGCTGATTTTTGCAGGGTTCAGTGTGCCAGGGCTAGCAGTTTGCACAGGCCAAGATAGCCATTCAGACTGAACTCCAGCTTTGTTTTGCTGGTAGAGAGAGAACTCGGAGAGAATAATTCCTGCAAGAAATTCCAATTAAAAGATAATGGAAGCACAAAGTGAAACTAATTAATTTCAGAGCCTCTGCCATCTTTTTGGTAAGTCAGGCTGGTGTCTTTTTAGGTTCTTCACAGAAAGGCCAAACGCTAATCTGCAAAGGTAGTCTAATTATTCTTGAGAGAGGAACTGGAGACAAATAATTCACATATCATTACAAAGTTTAATCATAGCAGATTTATTAATAATCCTTAAATTAAAAAGGTAAATCTGGGCTTGAGTTTACAAAAGAATTAACCAAAGGAAGGGATGATTTTCTACACTGCTTCAGTCATTAGTAAATTTGTTTAGAAGGGTTTCTTCTAGGTTCAGAGAGGGATTTTCTATGGTCCAGAAATGCCTGTGGGTACTGTGTAAAAACTGCAGGGGAACTTAGGAATGTGTCTGCCCAGTGGCTGTTAGCACTGTTCCCTGTAGGGTGGTGCCTAGCCACTATCTTCCTTTTCTTTGAAAACTTGTTTTAAGGCATGTTGCCTGAAATTTCTTCCATCTTAACCCCTCAATGCTTGGTGTTCCATGTTTGGAATGCCTATAACAACAGAACATAATTTTTTTCTTCCAATTTTCCCTGTTTGGCTTTTAAAAATAATATGCATGGGTTTCATGCAACAATAAAAAGCCTTACCAATTTTGGCACCCATGGGTTAATTTCTCCGTTGCTCTGTGTAACTGTTCCGTTGGCTTTATTTTTATTTCTCCGGACTTTCCGTTGCTTGCTCAGTGTCCAATCCTCAGCTCTCTGTGTGGCCCATGAAATCACCCCTCCCACTCCCAGAGTGCCTGTCATTGCTGTCCTTGGGGCTTTGCAGACCCAGCCTGCCATTGCCTGCAGGATGACCTTGACACTCGTCTGGTGATACTTTTTTTCTTCACAGTATCTTCTCTTTTTATTTTAACTAAGTGATAATTGCCATAAAGTTGACTTTCTCTGCAGACAAAGTCTAAAACCCTCATATATCCAATCAGATGACTTTCAAATATCCATTTATCCTTTTTCTTTCAACCTTAATGCTAAATGAAGTGAGAGAAATAGTAATGGAAATTGGAGTGGGGAGAGCCAGGTGGACTGTGAGAGGCCACTTTTAATGAGTGGAATATCCTCAAATGATGGCAAGTGACAGAGAAAATTCCACCTTGGGATCATTCAATATAGATATTCTAGAAAACACTTTCCAAAGGGCGTCAGGTTTGGGGGTAGTCTAGTTTCTGCAAAGGTCAGTTGTGGTTGTGGAGAGATGTCTTAGGAGGAAAGAACAAAGGAGCGCAAACAGGAGGAAGAGGACACAGATCACGGGATAGTGTGACTGAGGGGACCCTAGTGGTGACCCTCTCTTTATTTCCCAAACCTAGAGAGCTTACATATCATGTTCCCTGTTATACCATGACTTCATAACAGACTGAGGTGAGAATCTGAGTTCCTTGTTTTCTAATTCTGGACATTGTCCCTATGCTTGTGCACACTGTAGACTAGGGGATGGAGCTTCACAGAGCCAAACTCTTAGGTCATTGCTATGTGAGAGCTGCCTTCCCTGTTCTGGTTTTAGCTGTCCATGTCCCAAGCGTTTGATCCTAGGTGCACAATCAACATGCTCCAGTGAGGTCACAAGGTGGCTCCCTTACTTACCCAAAGGGGCAGGGATTGAATCCTGATGTTATCAAAGTTTACTAAGCCTCAGTTTTCTTATCAATAGCATGAGAACAGTCTACTTCATAGAACTATTCAACAGATTTCTAGCTCACATCAAGTTGCTGATAGTCTACGCAAGGTGGATGAATTTTCTGGGAAGCTGGAGAAAGCGCATTTTGCTCTTCTTTGGGCTTTTTGTTCCTTCAGTCTTTGGTGGGGAGGAGCACATGGTTTTGTGACTGCTTTACCTCTTCATTTGTGAACATCTCCGTTACTTCTTAGTAACCCTTACTCAACTTGTGCGTTTAATTCTTAGTAACCGTTCTGTAGTATGAAAGATGATAATGGAACTGGAGGAGAGCTAAGTTCACTGTTTTGGCCAGTGCTTTGCCTTCATGTACTTGTTTCTAGAGAGCCTGGGCCTAAACTCTGCCTCATGCGACTCCCATACCACTTGCCATTAATCCCGTGCTACTTGTCATTGTCCCTGTTTCTCAATGAGAACCCTGAGGTGGAGACACTGGGTTCATCCCATTACCATGGCTGAAACCAAAGAAAACTGTGTACTTCTAACTTGAAAAGTGAGCTGTCTTTAATCCCATTGTTTTCAAATGAAAATACCCAGGGCCAGTGATAATGTGCCAGTCACCAGGTCTCTCCTCCGCTCTTCCCTTTTGTTCCACGTACTGATAGCACAGTGCCCTCCCTCTCTTCCATATCTGCCTTTCCTACAACTGACTTCTATAAGAAAAAGCAGTGTGATTTGGTATTACTTTTTTTTTTTTTTTTTTTTTTCTTGTTTCAGAACCTTTGTTTTTTTTTGTCTTTTTGAGACAGGGTCTCGCTATGCAGTTGAGGCTGGTCCTGAGCTCACTTTTGTAGCCCAGGCTGGTCTCAGACTCGCACCAATCCTCCTGCCTCAGCCTCCCGAGTGCTAGGATTACAGGCATGCGCCACCACGCCCGGCTAGTGATTTGGTATTACTAATTTAGACTTCATAGCCTCGAAAGCAGGAGGAACCTAACAAATCCATAATTGTGTAATTAAAAGCCTTGGCTTCAGATAAAATAAATGAAATGGCCCTGGAAGCTGACCTGGGAGCTGTTTCAGTGGTTGAAGGGGATGAGCTGGAGGGGTGCAGGAATATGTTCTCCTTTGCTTATGAGAGCTCTGAGCTCGAAAGCTGAGGAGCTTTTCAGAAGTCTTCTTCTTCTTGATGCTGTCGCTCAGAATCTGAAGACTTGCCAGGGTGGAGCCTACGGGCTTGTGTTAGAGTGAGTGCACCGTAGGCCTGCCCTGGCACAGCCCTGCCCCTGACTTTGGGAGGACTGCATGGGTTGTGTCAAAGGTGTGAAGCTGCTAGCTAAAACTCAACCCATGTTAACTATGGCTGGATGTTAAGCACCCTGAAAGCCATGGGATGAACCTTAAAGGGACACTGGTGTTGTCTATAGAAAGGGTCGGACATAACCCGCTGCTATTCCTGAAAAAAAACAAAAAAAAGCGACTAATTCTGCAATCCTGCAGTACTTCTGAGATGGCATGTGCTCTTTGTTTTTGTTCTTGTTGTTTATAGTATTGGCTAAAATATAATGTTTCTTTTTTTCTTGTAAGTTGTGAGAATTTGCTGTAGGATTGAGCAGAGGAGTTTCTTTACTATTTTAGAGACTAAGAGGAGGGCTGGGGACTGACTCAGTGGTACAAAGCTTGCCTAGGGTGAGCATATGCAGTGCGCTGGGTGCTATCTCCAGGAACACAGAAAACAACACAAACCCTTGAAAACAAGGTAAGCCTGAGCTCTGAGGCAACTTGAGCCCTGGCCCTTTGGCTTACCTCTGCAAACATTAAGGCTCCCTACATATATTTACTGAAGGTTGCATATCTGATATGTGCATGCGCAAACACACACACACACACACACACACACACACACACACACACAAATTTCTGCTTACTAAATCACATGCTAAAGGAAAAAAGACCCAACAAATACATATGGATGTTTATTAGTCAGGCATTTGCCTTTTTGTGCAAGTGATTTACTAGATTCAACTGTATTTGGAGATTAATAATGAATAATTTAAAATATGCTTTCATATTATAGCATATATATAATAAAATATTTCATATGTGATCACATTATTTTGACAAGTCAAGATTGAGACGATATAAGTGGGAATATATTTGAGCAAACTGCTCATTTATAGTTGCGGAGAGAATGGCATACACGTTCTCTTTCAGTTCTGTCTGGGTAGCTCTATAAATTGCGTATTGATTATGCTAATAGGATTGGTGTCTTTATTACTCGTCTGCAGAAGCATGCAGATTAAATGCACATTTGGTAAGATTGTCCTTCCATGAATTTTAAAAACGTGGTATTTAGGGAGGCAGTGAAAATTTAAGGCAGAATGAAACAAATATGGAAACCTAAGGAAGTGGGTGTTCTAGGCAATGGAAAGCACAGTTAAAAGTTTAAACGAAATGATGCCGCGTATTGCCTTTGCTTCAGATTCCTTAAGGAAAGTGCTGCAGGAATGGCGATGAATCAATAATAATCTATTTTTATAGTTTAATTTTGGTCATATGGTTTCTTCTGCTTTGTTTCTCAGGCTGAGGAAAACTTAGACACGCAGGATTGTATGCATTTTTAGATTTATTAGTCCAACTGAGGGAGACAAAAATGGACTTCTTTATTTTTTTCAAGTATACATAAATTTTCTTGTAGTTCGTAATGGTTCCTAAGTCATAAACCACAGTTTCCTTTTTTGCTTAGATCATGTATAAACATCTATAGTACCTTACTGTATAGGATTTCTCCTCTCTCTTCTGCTGAGTCAACACATTACTAAATAGACTACTTAGATACCACTTTATCTTCCTAAATAGAATCTCTTAGAGATATGAGCTTACCACTTACACGTTAGCCAGGAATAAGAAGAAAAACAATTCAAAATTTGTTTTTAAATCACATACTTTTTTAATGCCCAATATTTTGGAGAAGCATTTGGAGGTGATGAAGGGAAAGAAAAAAAAAAAAAAAATTCCCCTTGTGCAAGGTAACTCAATAATGTTTAGTGGGAAAGTATATTTAGTGTTTAACTTAGGCAAATGTGATCCTGCCTTAAAAATATATCATTGCCATTTAGAAGAATAGCTTCCTAAGTTAAGAAAAGAGGCAAAGTTGCTACAAAGGAGCATTGAGTGACAACAGTGGGTTGAGATTTGTGAACGAGTTTGAATTTACTTCTCAGAATGTGAAGGTAAGGGCTGGTACGTTGTCCACACGCTCTTACATTGAAGCACCTCAGTATTCTTGTTCAAAATAAAGCACTTTCCCCCAAGCTGTTGTTTCAGTAATTGTTGAGATAGTTAACTTTAAGTGTACACTTTAAAAATGTTGGTGTCATTTGATTGATTTCATCTACAGTAACTGAGGAAATACTGAACACCTGAACACTCTGTAACAACGTTAAACAGTATGTTGTCTTTCAAATACAAAGACCCATTGTCCTCATTTTTCCTTGGTTTGGTGCTATAAAGCTTCCCAGCTAAACTTCTATAGTTGAGTCACTAGGATTATTTGGTAAAGGGCAAATAATTAAATTTCCAGATATTGCCATGTCCAAATCCTAGCTTCCAAATAGATTTTATTTATGACTGTAGCTGTCCTAAACAACATTTTTCATTAAGTCTTGTCTTTATGCGCTAAGTACCTCCTATCCAGTTTTGAAATAACTGATTTTCCTCCAGAGTGGATGTTTAGCAGGTTTAAAATTGCTTCCCTGTGGAAGATTAGTACTTGAATGCCTGAATATTAAAAGTATTTGTATGTAATATGTTTCTTATAGAAAGTGAAGGAGAGGATCTTGAAGCTTGGTTGAAGATTGAACCCAAGAATACAGAAGTTGCTTTCATTTGCTTTTGCAGGAAATTCAAAGCCATTTGAGATTTAGATGTGTGCTCTATACGATGGCATGAGGTAGCTGGAGTGCGAAGAGGCTCCAGCCTGGTCCAAGGAAAAGATTATGCCCCCAGCTAAACCAAAATAAGCAAGGCAAAGCCAACAACAAGTCAACAAAAAAGATATTGCTCATTCTAAAACGATCTGGAATAAAAAAAATGCAGGGTGGCTTTTCTTTCTTAGGTGAGATGATGCTGAGTTTGAATGTCTTTTATTTTTTTGTATTGAGGATCGAACTCTGGACCTTGTGCTTGCCATGCAGGCACTTACGCCACTGCACTGTCTCCCTCACCTGAATGTCCATTTTTATCTTCATTTATCTATTTGTCCAACTGGCTTGCCATAATTCTGTGTGGTTTCTTACCATATTTTCTTCTATAAGAAAACTATGGCATCGTTTAAAAAGAACGTTTTAATGTGATGATACATTTATATGCTTTTTAAAGAAAAGGTGTGTATTTTAATTTTGTTTCTGGAGGTAGAAAGTTCAAATGGCATGAGGTGGGCCCTGCAGAAGAGCCCCTGGGTGGGATGTGTCCTGGTGAGAGAGTACTATAACTTCCTGTCGATTTTTATGTTCTTGAAAGTGGGCTGGCCAGTGTTATTGCTTTATCTTATGAACAGGGTCCTGGACTGCATGTAGGACCATGTTTGCTTTTTTAAACAAATGGTTAGTGGTTGTTTTATTTTGTCTTGTTTTAATAAAAATGTGAAATTTTTTAGAGAGCGATGTTGGAATCAATATCTGGTTTTATTTTCAGTTAAATTGTACGTGTGTGTGTGTGTGCGTGTGTTTCTTTCTATGTATTTGGTATAGGGTCTCACTATGCAGCACAGACTCACAGTGATCTTTTTGTTTTCAGTTCTGCAATTACAGGCATATGCCACCATGCCAGGGGGATGTAAATGGAGAGTGGGGAGGGGGATGGCTAAGCATGTGGTGCTGGGGATCGAACCCTCGTCCCTGCACTAACCTAAGCAGGCATTTAGTCCACTGAGCTATCCTGCCAGCTCTGCACGTATTTTATTTGGCACTATGTGTATTCAAAATAAAACTGAAGTAAACGCATTTTGTCAATGGTTTCTTTTCATAGTTATTTTCTTTGTGGTCTTTGCAGACCTCTGTAAATGTAGCTTGTATTGTATTTCTGTCTATTCCCTGCCCAGCTTTGGCATTAATTTGCCACCATTTACCTAAGTGAGATAAAAGACATAACTTGAGTGAGAAATGTAAAGTCATTAGCCTAGGTGAGTACACCTGTTTTACAGTATTTAATTCATTAATTATTTTATTTTATATGTTTGGTACAGGGCCTTGCTACACCGCAGTTCGGATTCATAGTGATCCTCCTGTTTTCAGCCTCCCCGGAGTTCAGTTTTATAGGCATGCCTATCACAGTAGGACTCAGGGTCCACCCTCAGTGCACCCTACGGGCGGGCCTGCACGGCATGGGGGACTGGAGTTGGAACCCTGGTCCCTGCCCTTGCCAAAGCAGATGCTTAGTCCATTGAGCTATCTTGCTGGTCTGGTGTTCTTAGGTTTTCTTTTCTGAAGTATTTAGTACAGGATCTACAACGTTAGGGTCTCACTACACAGGTCAGATTTGTAGTAGTCCTCCTCTTTTTCAGTTTCCTAAGTGTTGGGATTTCAGGCTCGAGCCAGTCTCAGCCGCTATCTTAGTGGCTCTGGGGGCAGGGGTGGGGCCTGCATGGCGCCCTGGGAATTGAACCCTGACCACTGTGCTCTGCCTAAGCAGGCGCTTTAATCCGTTGAACTATATACCTGTTTTCAACAAAGACCAAGAGCTCATCTCTAGGAATGACGATACTAAACAGAAGCCTGGTGAACATTGAGCCAGCACCCCACTTTCTGCTCCCACAGTCCTCAGTGGCTCCCCAACCCATGATTTCCTTTCTTCACTCTCCACTTCTTTCCTGGTTTGTCTGGTAGCCTTGAAACCTGTTTACCTGCTTCCCGGCCTGGACTTTGTCCAACCCATCCTCTCCATGGCCAATGGAGCATGTTTCTAAACTGTCACCTAGATCAGTCACTTCCTACTTAAACTCCCTCACTGCCTTCTCAGAATGCTGAGGTTAGTGTGAACATGGTTTGATCACAGGCATTCCGGTGTGAGCCACCTCCTTCTGCAGTCTGCTGCAGTCTAGGCCTTTCCAAGGCTTACCTCTGTTTCCATTCCACCCAGCACCTCTTATTTGCATAGCACAGACGTACCCGCGCTTCTGTGAAGGCGTCGTGCCGCTTTGCGCATGTGTGGTTTTGCCCGTGTGTCCTCAGTGTGGAGTGCTCTGTGCTACTGTCTTGGGCTCTTCTCTTCCCTTTAAGGCTTAGCCTGAGTTGACGCTGCTCTGATCTGGTAAAATGGGCTCTGTTGGCGATGACGTCCCACTAAGCCCTTCTCTCCTCGCGTGCGATATTCTGTTTGCCACCTCTCTCCTTGCCTTGCTCTGCCATGGCAGAGGCAAAAGGGTAGTAAGTTCTGAATGCCAACTTGGGCAAATGGACAAAGCTGCGTAAGCTACCTTGTGGCTCCTACTCACCCTGAGCTGTCCTGACCACTTTGAAAGCAGGAAGGACCAGTATCCCCAAACCACTGAGCTTGTTTGGACCAACCTATTGGAAAACTACAGCAGATTACAAACTTGGGAGCCAGGGACCAGAACATCTTATACTTTGTATCTCTACAGTCTTAGCCAAATGCTTGTCATCTGAGAGGTGCCCAGTGAATACTTGCTTATAGAATGGTGTAAGACAGCCCAAATGCTCATTATGAAATAAAATAATGTTAAAGTAGGGCCATGTTTATAATTTCTCCATATTTGAAAGTTGGAGGGCAGCAACTGCTTGCTTTTCCTAGATCTTCCTTTAACTAAATGATAAAGAAGGTCTAAGTGGAAGAAATTTGGGTAGGATGTTCAGATTAGAGGAAGAGAAACTTTTATTTTGTTCCAAAGTATGCAAGTGTATGTGGTGTTTGTTTTAAGCTCTCCCAAGGCTAATTCCCTCCCACTCAACATCTTCCTACAAGGAATTTCGTCACAGATAGACTGGTAATAAATTCCTGTCTGGCATGCTCTCCTTGATAATGGTGCATCTGTGATATCTCTCTTTGGTCTTCAAGGACCGTGGTAGACCTGTGGAACAACCAAGCAAAACCACAGAAACTCTACGCATCAACGGCGTGATTGTGTTTAATGTAGAGATAATTCCTTCTGTCTGAAATTTTATAGGCAGGAGGAAAAGAATGAGCAGATGAAAGTGGAGTTCTTCCTTCTTTCTATGAAACAATAATTTTCCAACAGTACAGCCTCCAAGAAAGAAGAGTATATTCTTAACCTTGACCACAGGCACACTCTGTAGCTGTTGGTGCCTAGCCAGGGGTCTACCTGTGGCGGCCTTATTTGTCCTGCTTAGCTGAGGCTTTGCCTCAGGGATGCCTGTCCCTAGCCACCCCTCTGCTTGTTTTTGTTTTTGTTTTGTTTGTTTACCTTTTGATGACAGCGAGAAGAAAGAAATGAGACAGCAGAACAGCAGGCGAGTGTAGGACAGACGGCCGCACAGTCTGGCGGGGCTGCCTTCCTTCAGTAGAGCCTGCTTGCCATTTTCTACCAGTGTGCCATTTATTTTGCCTAAATCTGTTTTCATCTGAGGGGATTTCAAGTTAGAATGCATATTGAGAGCCCAGAAAGCACAAAATAATGATCCCGCCCTTTGGTTTTTGAAAACAGGGAAAGTTTTCTGCTTCTTGTTAACTCTTCATAGCCTGGAGCTAATGCTTCCCCTGTTGTTAAAAAGTATAAAAAGAAAGCAGTGACTCTCGTTCACAAGCCTGGGGAGGGAGGAGTCCTTCCAGACATGCTTACTAAATGGGCAGCTCCGAGCTTCTTTCTAGGGGTGAGGCTTCTGAATGTGGCAGTTAGCCTACTTGACTAGTTATGTGCACACACATAAGCTTTAAATACAACACTAGACATTATTTGGTATACAGTGGTTGTCAGACTCACCTTGTTAAATCACCTGCTGTAGTGATTTTTGGGAAATCTGAATGCAGAACGTATTTGTTTAAATCTTACGTGCATTTAATTAGCAAAAAACCTCAGTATAGAACACTGGTTTTTAATTTTCCTTTTAAAGAATATAACTTAGACATTTTCTAAAGTAACAAAACCATCATGTATTTGCTACTCCACTAATAGTCTAGTACTGGGAACACTTTAACACTTTTTATAACTTTAGATAGCTAAAACCCAGGAGGTCATGGATGTTACAGTGAAATCAAGCCTTGTAGTTTTTTTTCTTTTAAAGTCGTAGGTATTTTTAGTTGGTAGTTAGTTGAATTCACTTGGTACTGTGTAGGTTGATTTAACATTGAATAATTCATACCACAATCATTTAAATTGGTATAAAACCAGCTATGACTGGAGAACAAACTGTTAGGAAATGGTCCAGTTTTAAATTTGCGTGTGTGCATAAGTAGAGTATTTTTGGGTTCATTCATCTCTTGCCAGTCTTAGTTGCTAAGTAATCTTCTTGCATTCGTATTTACATCATCTTCAGACTCTTGTGTTTCTGCCGTTCTCATAAAAACCGAGTCTGGTTTTTAAGATAGGGCTTCATGCTTGGAATTTACCAGGAAAAGCCTCATTTATATCTCCTGTAAGAACGAGAGGCCTGCACTATGCATTCCCTGCCAGAAGTTTTTATAGTAATACTTTGTATCTAGGCTCTGGCTCTTACCATTAAATGTGCTTTTTATAGAGTACCAAGTTATAAATGTAGTGCAGCTACGGCATATTAATCTTACTGCAGAGATTTAATGAGGCAGTTGTTTTGCCATGGACACTATTGGGAGCAGAGAGCGACAGAGTTTTACTTTACCACTGAGCTGCAGAAATATTCTTTGCCTGGTAATAATTATAACCACATGATCTCGTACTTTTTCTTTCTTTTGCCAGTGCTTTTCCATGCAAAAGTGGCTTGGAAGGAGATCCATTTCTAGGCAGTGAAATGGGTTGGAAATTGGGCTGTTTTCTCAGTAGTTTGACATTTTAGCTTTGATCAGGCATGTGACCCTTGTTGCAAAGAGAGAAATATGTAAGATGAGTTTTAAGGATACAGATAGTCTTTGCCAGTCCACTGAGATGGCTTTTAGATATTCATTACTTTTACTTGACTTTTATATAGGTTATAAAAAGTAAATGTGGTGAAACCTCATTTTACATGAGCAGAATAGAATTTCTGCAGGTTGGCCTCAAACTGATCCCACACTTGAAATTAATTGAAGTCCATGGGTTTATTGCCTCCAACACTTTTAAGCCAATGCAATTTTTCATTTTCTCCAAAGTTGCAGTTTTATTAAACCAAGTTAAAGCAATAACAATCCTTATGAAGAGGAGGACGAGAAGGAAAGAACTACCTGCTAGAGAATAGAGCGAGGGGGAAATTACAGCTCTTTTATATCCTCATTTATAGGTAATATTAACAAAATTGGAAACAGAGTTCTGTTGTTGATTATAGTAGTAATATTTTCTTCTGTAAAGTCGCATTTTTATTCTGGTCCAGATACTGTAAATCCTGTGTCCATAATGCTCTTTCAAAGAGATGAGCTTGGAAGTTGGCAGAAGAGGCGGAATCGTTTGTTGTGGATGCGATGTATTTAGGAGGCATTGTTTCCTGAGCGATGTCCTGTCTGCAGCTCTGCTGTGGATTGCAGCTGCACTGTAGGGGGCATCGGGATGTTTTTAAATACTGCCCTTGGAGTGGGTTTACCTCCAACAATGTGGTTGGGAGAATAATTGTCCCTCTTGCAGTAGTGGAGGAGCTGGGTGGTGCTCACAGGCATGGACCTTGTGTTTATAACCCATTAGGTTGAAGTCAGAGGTTTGAATGGCTAGCGGAGTAATACAATTATTTTTTATGATTGGCTCTCAAAGGACTTTATAAAAACTACATCACTGAGGCCATGTGCAATTACTGAAGTGTAGCCACCTGTGGGGAAGAAATGGTTGACAATGTCAGCTTTCTAGAATCTTCCTGCATCAACTAGCATTAGGACTGGAAACCTCTAACACAAATAAACATAGCTTTTCCATGGGCAAGAAAGAATTTCTCTAGAAAGTGGAAGTTGGAGAAACCTTGCAGGGAGAGGGACTGAGATTCTGGTACTCATTACACCAAGGCATGATAGGCTATAATCGAACCCACCTCCCAGAGGGTCCCCCTTAAGTGTTGACCTAAAAACAAATTCGCCAGTTGGCTGGAGCATGCATCCTAAAGTTGCAGCAGAAGTGAATAAGCTTGACTGATTTTGGTCCCTGAAGGCTTCTATCTGTAAATGCAGAAGTGGAAGCAAAAACATTTTTATTAGTCTTAAAATGACTCCCATTCTAATAACTAGCCATAGTGTCAGAAGTATGGGCTGGGGTCATTCTTTAGCTTCTGAGAGCAAAAATAGCACACGCTCTTATTTGTTTGGTATTTTTGAGATTGGATTTGTGTAAAGTGCTCATATGCTTGAATAATAAGGAAGGTGAGTTTTTATCATTTTTCTCTGCAAACTACCTAGAGTATTCTGAAAGTCTCCTTATTTAAAAACAAACAGGTCTGCAAACTTGCTGGGTAGCATTTAAATAATCATATTAAAATTCAGATTTAACATCCGCATTTCCCTGAGTGCTGTCAGTTTTCTGAGAAACTGGAAACTCATACTAAACAACTAAGAATATTCAGTGGGTCTGAGCTCCCTCCCAACAAGTACTTAGTGGCCTGGGGGTCACTCTGTGATCATTAGGACAGTGATCCATTGTCTTCAATTGCTTTCTACTTTGGCAGGGCTTCAGCACTTGGTTTTAGTTTGTGGGAGATCTTCAGACCGTTACCAGTCTGTTGTGTCTGTGCCTCTCGACAGAAAATTTGAAAGCAGGAAGCTCAAGTGTGGTGGGTCATACAGGGTTAATTTGGGAAAATGTAGACATGCAGGTGCTTTTTAATTTGGAAATCACTAGGCTGTTTCTGTTTACCAGAAAATACACCAGTGAAGGACACTTTTTAGTCACTGTCAGTTTTTTACCCTTTCCTTCTCATCATCTTTAAATACTATTTCCTGAGCACTCACCTGGCGGCCGCAGGGTTCTGGACAAAGTGTGGGACAAATGAGAAGGATCCAAGATTACTCCTCTAGGCACGAGTCCTTTAAATTTCAGTACATGGAAACGGGTACTGTTTAGAGTTTTGAGATAACAGTTTTCCAGATGGCAAATCAACCTAAATTACCAATTTACTTAAATACTATGTGCTTCATAAAACAAATAACGAACAACTTGCTCTTGGAGGTGGGGATTCTGTTTTTGTAGTCAACTTGAGAGATTATTTTATAGTTTGCCATGTAAGTGGCCTTGGACATAGCTGAATCATTTCAAGCATGGTGACATAGTTACGTGTGTTACAAGCAAAGAAAGGCTTTGGAGCAACTGTCAGATGAAAAAAGGTTTCAGGAGCAGGGCGTGGTGGCTCACGCCTGTAATCCCAGCACTCGGGAGGCTGAGGCAGGAGGATTGGTGTGAGTTCGAGACCAGCCTGGGCTACAAAAGTGAGCTCAGGACCAGCCTCAACTGCATAGCGAGACCCTGTCTCAAAAAGACAAAAAAAAAAAAAAAAAAAAAAAAAAAAAAAAAAAAAAAAAAAAAAAAAAAAAAAAA
>PVJA010003433.1:17500-54142 GCA_004027025.1 Myocastor coypus | reverse complement strand
TGATTGTGTCGATTCTCAGCTGTAACATCTCAAACAGTGAAACACTTAAGGTAGCAAATATTTGTATATTTAATCATCAAATATAGCCATATTAAAATTAGTCTAGTCTTATTAAAGATGTGAGTATAGGTGATGCATTACATATTTCTTAGGTGTCTTGATATAACTTTGTCAGTATTTCCCCGATGAGTCAATGTCTCAGATCTCTGGCTTGATATGAGACATAGTTTATTTCTGATGTGGGGGACGACTCTCTATTAGACTGGTATCCTGCATATTAAGTCACCAGTTAGATGAACCTGTTTCATGTAAAGAAGCACACTGTCTCCCTCTTACCCCACCCCTACTGTCACCCCAGGCCCTTTGTTTTCTGCCAGGGGGCAAAGACACCAGGGTTCTAGGTGTCCATCTCCCAAATGGGTCAAAGAACAGCATAAATAATCCACACTTACTCACTGAGCACTAAGTACAAGCTTAATTATGCTTTACTGTCTTTGCTTTCCCCATTGCTTACATGCCAGCCTTAGGGTTAAAGTGGAGCTATGTAGAGTTTTCACAATTACAAGCTTTTCAACATTGATGTTGCCAATTCATGCTGTTGCCTTATGATTTCAGAGTGCTCTTACTGTATTTGCCTTTCTTGTTTTCTTGGATAATTTTGAAAACAGAAGACATTCACTCTTGAGCTTGTGTTTCTAAGAATGTTTAACTGCGCGGCGGAGCTTGTTTTGCTCTCACTGTCTAAGAAATAATGGAGCAACTGTATGTTTTGACCAGTTTGTTAGTAAAGGTCAATTTCGTGCCTATGGTAATTAGCTTAGCTTACTCTAGACTTCTGTGTAATTCTGGTAATTTCCCATGAAAGCGTATATTTAGTAGAAAAGAAGTTCATTCTTAAAGACAGCGATTTTTTTCCCCTTTGCTTTCAAGACTGTTTAATTTAGAAAGTGATTTATCTCTCCTTTTGAACCCAAAACTCCTAAAAGACTGTGAAAGATGATAAAGTTATTCTTAAGGGCAGACAAATTATTTGAAGCAAGAGGTAGAAAAAGGCCTACACAGTAGGGGAGAGGGCGGACTTATTTAATAATAAAAACTGACCAATTTGCACGAAGGCTCACTCTGATCCTCTGTAATAAAATCTGCATGGAAGCTATCCTTGCAGCTTCAGCCTATTTTTCGATAGTGAGAAGATTAAGCGTTGCCTTCCAAGAAGCTGTCTTTAAACGCAGTACTTACAGGCTTGGTTTCCTTGCAGACCCCAACTGTAAACTTGAAGACAAGACTGAAGATGGAGAGGCGCTAGATTGCAAGAAGAGGTTGGAGGACGGGGAGGAGCTGGAAGAGGAAGCCGTGCACAGCTGTGACAGCTGCCTCCAGGTGTTTGAATCGCTGAGCGATATCACCGAGCACAAGATTAATCAATGTCAGCTGACAGGTAAACAATACTTATCACTTCTTGTCTTCCTGGACTGCTCGGGTTCTGATTTGTTTCAGTTTGTTTCTTCGTGTGTTTTTCTCTTCCAATTATCTTCCTCCTGCACTTGAAATCCTAGGTGTGTCTAGTGGTGCCTTCCAAAGAATGGTCATTTTGGGGCAACCTTATTATCTAGTCCTTAGATTTTTGAAGGCACCTAAATTTAGTAGTTAACGAGTATCTTTTCTTTTTTTCTTTATCTCTCTCTTTCTTCTATAGCAATGGAAGTACAATGTAATTTAAATAACTAAAAAGAAATAAAAAGTTCTTTTAACTTAAGTCATGTATTGCTTTAACTTATGTCTTGTCTCCTCAAGGAAACTTCCTTATCCCTCTCTGTTGGAGTTTGGCGTCCTTCTACCCCTCTTCTTTTTCTCTCTCTCTCTCTTCCTCCCTCTATCTATGATCCATCCATCCATCCATCCATCCATCCATCCATCCATCTCAGCAACAGCAGTTGAACCTGGCAATGGTTTCTAGCATGCTGCGAATGTACACTCCTACTACTGAGTCACAGCGTCAGTCTCTGATATTTCCTCCTAAACACCTGTCCTCACTTTTCTGCCTCCCTCAATGACCTGTGCATGTGTGGATGTCAGGAGTTGTATCTTGTTCATCTCTGAGCCTAACACAGGGCCTGTCTGTTATAGACACTCATTAAGTCTGGCGAGCTTTTCTGCTATCTTGTTCATCAGAAGAGTCAGATTTAAAATCACACAAAGCACAGCGTGCGCCATGTAATGACTGAATAAAACTGATTCTCAGTATAGTATCTTAGTACAGTCACTCTCCACATTCATGGTATCTACATGTCTGAATTCAACTGTGTGGATTAAAAATATTTGGGAGTAAGGAAAGCATCCGTACAGAGCAGGTATAGACTTCTGCCATTTTTTATCTTTATTTCCTAAATAATACAATGCAACAGGTGCTGATGTAGCATTTACACTGGACTAGGCTTCTTGAGTAATAGAGGTGAATCGAAGGATACCTGTAGATCCTACACAAAGACTGTGTCCTTGGAAGTTGAACACTGGTGAAGTTGGGTATTCTTCGAGGGCTCTGAAACCTGTCCCCAGAGGTGTGAGTGATGCCCAGGCGGAGCAAAGCATGAACTCTGAGTGCTTGGCTGGGCTCCGTGGGATAGATGTCTTTGTAAAGACCTGAGTCATTTTTCTTTTGCTCTCTGAAGCTGACTCTGCTTTTGTTGTGAGCATGTACCTTCCTCTCTTCCTCTCTTTTTTCCTGGCACAGATCTTTTAAAAATTAGCTGTGTATGGGAAATATACCATCTAGACAAGCGGTTCCCCAACTCCTTTCCATAGGATATGGTTATTTTCTTTAGATTTTAATGAGCATTCCACTTTACAAGGTTTCTCTAACTGATTAATTGCAGTTGAATAGGTTTCATTGTGAAAGTGTATTGGGGCGGATCTTCTCTTCAGAAAGGGCTCACCCTGAACATGTTTATGAGGTCAAGGAATCTTTCATTCAGAAAACTCAGCCTTTTTGTGGAATGATGGCTATGAATTATTATATTTTCTGTATTTTAATACTGATTTGGGATAGTTTTGATTTAGATGCAATTCCAAACTTAAAGAAATATCATAAAATAATAGAAGATTTCTGATATATTATTTATCTGCTTCATTTACATTTTGTCTTGCTTACTTTATCAGTCCTGTACTCTCATTTCATCTTTTTACCATTTCATTGTCATTTGAGGGAGGATTTAAGATATTAGGCCCTATAAATATATATTGTATATTTCCGGTGAACAAACACATTCCCCTACATAGCCAAGGCATATTTACCAAAATCAAGACAGATAGCACCGAACACTAGTAGACACTATCTACTGTCTGATACACAGCCCATCTTTAAATTTCAAGTTATTCTAATATTCTTTTTAAAATTATTTATTCAGGGGGCCTGGCAGGATGCCTCAGTGGTCTAAAGTGCCTGCTTGGGAATGCTTGCACGGCTGCAGGGACCACAGTTCGATCCCCGGCCCCACATGCTGCGCCAGCCCTGCCCTCAGGGCAGGCTGAGCCGGCCATAAAAATAAATAAATAAACAAAAGTTTTTTAAAAATTATTTATTTAGGTATTTATTTGGTCCAGCTTGGGGTCATGGTGGTCCCACTGTCTCCGCCTCCCCAGCACGGGGATTGCAGGTGTCTGCGGCCACACTCAGTTTTGGTGGAGATAGCGCGGCGTCCCAGTTGCTCTGGGCCAGCATGGTACTGGGTGCCATGGGTGGAACCCGGGTCCTTGCGCTAGACCACCAATCTATCTCCCCGGCTCAATAATTACTCTTATAGCTATCTTTTCTCCCTCATCCAGGATTTAGGATCATGTATAACACTTTATTTTCATGTTTCTTTTGACTTCTTTAAGAATTTTATTTTTTTATTTTATTTTTTTTTAACTTTCTCAACCAGTGCATTTTTCCTGAGAAGCTGCAGTTGTTCCTAGACTGACCACCACCTGGGTTTCCCTACTGTGTCCTCTGGCTTACATTCAGGTGCTTCTGGCAGGGACACCAAAGTGAGATGCCCTGTTCTTCTCAGTCCACTAGGAAGTGCAAGGTATTCCTTTGCTCCAACAGTGTGATGTTAATGGTGAAACCTTGTTGAAGGCTCTGCCTGACAACTTCTCCAGTGTGAACTTCCCATTTTCTCTTTGGAAAGCTCAAGTAATTTATGAGCAGATACTTTGATACTATCTAAATATCCTCAGTTCCACGAAACGTTCACCCGCTGTTTGTGTACCTACCATAACTGTCATAGCTGTTACCAGTTGATCTACTGTAGTTTCCTTTCTGAGTAACTTCTCCTCTATTTGCTTTACTGTGGACTTCAAGATTTTTAGTCAGTGAGTCATAGTTCATTGTTAACATTTTGATGGTTTTTTTGTTGTTGTTGTTGTTGTTTTTTTGGTACTGGGGCTTGAACTCAGGACCTCGTGCATGCCAGGCAGGCGCTTAGGCTGCTGAGCAATGTTCCTGGCCCTTGTGATCCTTGTGATGCTTATACTGCCTTTGATTTAGCCAATGGGAGTATAGTCAAACTAGATCTTCTCTCTGCTTCATGTGTCTCCTTTGTTAATTGAGGATTTACTTAGTTTCTATAGATGAACGATGCTAGAGGCCATCATGTTCTTTTCTTGTCTCAGTTCTACAATCAGCCAACCTTACTTCCCCTGCATCCGTGTCTCTCCATCCTGTTCCCCATTTTTTGGAGCCCCGGATCATTTTAGAGGACAAGGCACTTAGAAGCCAAGATATAGACATTGTGTGTGGTCCCTGCTACAAACATACCATTATCTGTAGACCCTTCAACCAATGCAAAAATACATGCGCATTGAATATGATATGTAAAATACATACATGACACAATTCATGGAATTCATACATGCAAAAGTATATGCACATGTATATATTTTTCTTTCACTGTCCAGTTAGAACCATGTGCTCATATGGATATGTCCTGTTCGGTCCAACATCTCAGGTACCTGACTAGTCCCGCCTCTCTCCTTGGTTACTCAGGAACCCAACTGCCATCCTATATTTGAGGAGAAATATCTGTACCTGACTGTAGAATGGTTGTCCCACTTTCTACTCAATACCTTCAATGGATTCACTCATTTTCTGAAGGCTAGAACATACATTAAATAGTTTCACAGCAGCTTACTCTTGCTACCACAATAAGCAAACTAACTAAGGGGTTAAATGCTATTTAAACTTACCAGTGCTATAATTGTAATGCAATATTTACCTGACACAAAATTCATAAGTCTTAAGCACACAATGCTTTTTGGCAAAATATGCATATCCATGTGGTGCATTCCTCTTACGAGATCATTTCTTGCATCCTAGAAGTCCCCTTGTATTTCTTTCTGAGATATCATGCTCCCCTAGAAGCTTCTCTAAGTTCTTGATCCACCAGTTTGTTTTGTCTGTTGTGAGATCATATGCAGTGCACACCTGAGTGTCAGACTTCTTTTGCTCAGCATGTCAGCGAGAGTCATTTGTGTTACTGTGTATGTAACTAGTGTGTTTCTTTTTATTGCTGAGTAATGTCTCCATGCAAGAATACTGCCACTATTGTATGACTGTGGCAGAATATATTTTCAATTGTCTTATTTTTGGAGTTATTGGTTATTTTTAATTGATGACTAATTACCAGTTGTGATGAAGTTATAAAAAGTATTGTTAGAATTTTCATGTGCATATATGATTTAATTCTCTTAGGAGAAGAACATAGGAATGGAATTGCTGGGTGCTTCAGGGTATGGAGTAGGGTAGGTTTGTCTTCATGAGAAATGCCTGATCCTGATTCTGGAACCATTTTCCACTCCCTTCAATGAGGTGGCAGAATTCTAGCCATTGTGCATCCTAGCTGACATTGACATTGTTGGTCTTCCTCATGTTGGTATTCTATGAGATGTGAACTGGTGTTTTTTGTTGACTTATTTACATTGTCTGACTGTATATTTAGCTGACTTCATTTAACATCTATTTGCCTTAGAACAGATAATTTTAGGAAAATTGTATTGAATGTAAGCAAGGAGTAGGAGGGTTTTAAATGGGATCACTGGTGCTTTAAAGCAAACTGTAGGAACTGACACTCAGGTCAGAGTAGAATGACAGAGATGAGCAAGCGGATGTGACTGATGTGCTCATACACAGTAAGTTAGCAGGAGAATCTAGCTAAGGCAGGATTGAGTGCTTTTCAAGGCTTAGAGCTACTTGTTTACTTGTTTTATTTACTTATCTATGCACATGGGCCTTTGAACACAGGGACTCATTGAGTTGTGACCCCAGCCCTAAGGATACTTGAAAATTCAAATATCTTTAAAAACAAACTTCTGGTTCCACTTAGGAGTGCTTAGCTTTTGGAATATCTGCATTTTAGTGGTCCACACATTCAGCCCTAGGAAATAGAATAGAAACAAGACTTGGTCAGCTTTAATTACATTTGTGTAGAAAACACTACATTTTTCTGCATATGCCATGGTAAAGATCACATTTATGGATTAAGTATTACTTTTCTTTTTAAAGAAAAACTTTAATGAACTATTTGGTTTACTTTGAAGCTTTCTCAAAGCAGGGAGTCTAGCTGATGCTCATGTACTATAACATCTTAACCAAAGATAGACAAGCCAAAGCTTATTTTCAATTTACTGAACCACGTGCAGGAAAGAGTAAATCTGATGGGGCTTGTGCCCGTTCATTGTTCAGGAGGGCTTCTGGTGTGCAGCAGATTCAGGAGGCAAAGCAGAAGTGGAATAAAAGCCAGGAAGAAAAACAGAGACAGACAAGCAGTGTTGGGGTTCATTTCCATTCTTCAATTTGAGTTGGTTGAAGGTGCCCTACAGTATGATCTGGAAGACACTGAAGACACTGGAAAGCATTTTAATTAAAAGAGCACAATGGCCGGGTGTGTGAGTACATGCCTGTAACCCCAGCACTTGTGAGTTCCAGGCCAACGTGGGCTATAGAGTAAGTTCAAGGGCAGCGTGAACTGCATAATGACACCCTGTCTCAAGACCAAAAACAAAACAACAACCAAAGAAGAATACCCAATGCCATCTTCCTGAGTGCCAGCCTTTGAATTTAAGTTGTGGGGGAAGCCCTCAAGATTTTCCACCTGCTACTGCCTTTTCTTAAAGCAAACTGTATAGAACTGGCATTCAGGTCAAAGTGGAACCAAAGAAACTTGAACAAGCAAATGTGACAGATCTGACGAAATGTTACACTCCACACAAACTTAATCAGGAAGTTCCTACTTGTTTTCACTTTTCCTTCTCTTAGATTTGATCTCTGTGTCTGTCTTTCCTTTTCATTCCTTTCGTTTTTTAACTTCATACAGCCTCATTTGAGTCTTTACTCATTTGCCTCTGTTCCTTGTCCCTTCTCCAAGTCTTCTGCTTTTTTTTTTTTTTTTTTTTTTTTGGTCCACACCAATTTCCAACCCTGTTCCATCAGAGTCTTAACAGCTTTTTCAGTGTACTCGATCCTTGTGGTTTCTTGACTGTTAATCTTGTGTTTTATGTGTTTGACCCTACCTGGCTAGACACTAACCTGAAGACTTTTTGGTAAGTAATTTCTATGAAGAAATCTGAGCTGTGGACCTGAAGGTTAATTAAATGATGCAATTAGAGGAGCCAGAAGACTTGTAACTGGTCATTTTGTGAAGTAAGGTGCTTAGTTATGTTACAATGGGATGCTGTTACAGTTTGGATCTGAAAAGTCCCTTCAAGTACAGTGGATAGGATTCTGAGGGGTGAGCAGATCCTAAGAGGGCAAAGCCCCTAGAAGGGATAATGCCCAGATGAGTTGATAATCCAGTGAGTTCTCAGCAGGTAGAAAGAACCTCGATGAAGGGAATGGGTGCTAGAGACAGCCCCTTCCTCCCTGGGTCTTTCTCTGTCTTTTTTGCTGTCCCTCCTCTGCTGAAGTTTCTTCCTTCCTTTCTTTTCTTTTCTTTTCTTTTTTTTTTTTTTTTTTTTTTTTTTTTTTTTTTTTTTTTTTTTTTTTTTTTTTTTTTTTTTTTTTTTTTTTTTTTTTTTTTTTTTTTTTTTTTTTTTTTTTTTTTTTTTTTTTTTTTTTTTTGTGAATGTAAGACAAGGTATACAGAGTATATAGGGTGTACAGGGGCTTACTACATAGATCAGACTCATAGTGATTCTCCTGTTTTCAGCCTCCCAAGTGCTGGGATTATAGGCGCGCATCACCACGCCCAGTATCAATCACAGTCTCAGCACGCCCTGGGGTGGGGATCAAACCTCCAAAGCAGGTGCTTTAGTCTGCCAAGCTATCTGGAAGCCCTTCTGCTGAAGTTTTGATCTCATGAAAACCAACCAAGCCAGGTAGCCATGGACTGAAACATCTGAAGCTGTAAGAAAAATCAGTCGTTTCTCCTTTAAGTTGTCTTCCATCCAGTATTTTTGTCACAGCAATGGAAAGCAGACTAGCACCTGTGGGCGGGCATTACTCAGGGGGGTCTGCCGTGAGAGTCATGACAGCCCTCCCTTGGGTTTGTCTTTTTCCCAAGCTAAGAGCTTTCTTGGTAACTTCAGGTCCATTCCTTTGGTGATTCCTCTCATCAAGAGGGTTGAGCATTTATTGGAAAGTCTGCCTTGTTGAAAACTGACTTATTGCCTATGAAAGAGCTTGGAATCCTGGCTTGCCAAATAAGCATAGACCAAACCAGGCCTATGAAGGAGAAGGTCAAACAGGGCACCAGAACATCAATTCTAGTCCCAGATTTGAAAGTCACCTTGCAGAATGAGAATACAGCAAGTCCTGTCATGAGTAGAGGACAAGATGCCAGGGACCCTCAGCAGAAGCTCCAGGACAGGGCACAGGAGAAGAGCATGTGACGTACACAGCATAGGTCTGTCTCTGGGCATATTCTGGAATGTCCAATTCAGAACAAGCATCCTAGTTTTATAAAAGTACAGATTCATCCCTGAAGATAGCAAGTGATATGGCTATATTTACAAAGCTGATTTTTCTCCTCTTTGTCTCATGATGTAGTTTTCCTTAGACTACAGTCCAGCATGTATAATTAAATATTGTATCATTCCTGCTTGAAGGAATAGGGGGAGAGGTGAAGAAATAAAATCCCTCTCTTCAGTTGTGGCTATAGACAGAAACCACCTGCCTTGCCCCGGCCTTGCTGCCTTTTTTCCTGCAGGCTGGGAAGGGAGAGAAATCCATACTGTAGTGCTATTGGGACTCTCTGATGCAGAAGACAGATTATCAAAATATATATTTAAAGAAGGGAAAGCACAGAGAACCTCTCATTTTACTAATCCACACACCCTATCATTTCTTGGCAATTCCCTCAGGGAGTAGGGAGGGCTGGAAGCCAGAGGGGGCTCATCACACTTCTCAACAAAGATTTAATAGCAGGGTGCTATGGGAAGGCTGAGATTACGGAGGCTTTATTATGCTTACAAAACTGAGCAAGAGCTAGCATTGTAAATCATCAAAACTAAGCTACACTTAACAGGATAAATGTGTAAAGTGCATTTGGTAATACAGTCTGCTTGTTGTTCAGAGCCATTTTTCTCCTTTCTCTGCTAATTTGCAAACTTAAATTGTCTGTTAAGTGTTCTTTCACATCATTAATGTGAATTGCTTGGGCATAAATGCAGGGGGTGGGGACCCTTAAAGTACATTGTATTAGATCTTAACCCACTACGCCCATGCTGTTGGTGACTGAGTAGGTAGAAAGCCGCGTGACAGGAAGCCTGCTGTAGTTTCAGGGCACATACTTACAGATCAGATTTATAGGCACTAACCACACGTATGGCTTCTTTACAAATATTTCTGTACGGGTTCATATTTTTGCAGCACACTGACCTAAGTCCATGAGTGAATGGTATACATCAGTGGAAAGTAGGGTGCCCAAGTCCTGGGAGCATCACATAGCGTTTGTCACCTGAGAACTTCCACAACTGTTGTATCAGGGTGATCTTACTTGGCGATGGTCAGAAATTTTTGTTGGATGCTTGTAGTGAATTAAAGTGAGTGGGCTCTGCTGGGCAGGAATATTTTAGAGAGGGGAGCATGATTTTCATAGAAGCTCATTGAAACTGTACTTAGAGCCCTTTAAAAGCTTTTTTAAAAGTTTTTTTTTTTTTTTTTTGTAGTTTTCCTTTTCAAACTTAGATTACATGAAATAAATATATTTCAAAATTTTAGTTTAAATCAGGCCTAACGCATTATATGTTTTACTTCTGCAGTTCTATATTAATTGATTATTTTTGTTGTTAATGATTAATATAAATATTCATCTTTATATTAATTAGAAGATTCTGTAAATTTTATTTTACTATTTCCCTTCATTTTAATGAATTATTTTTGTCTGCCTCAAAATAGTTCCATGCTTTTTTTTGAACCAGGGATTGAACTTCAGCCCTCGAGCTTACCAGGCAAGTGCTTTTTCTACTGAGCTATCTTCTTGGCCCCTGTTCCATGCTTTTTAACCTACTTGATTTTCCACATCTCACTAAAACTTCAAAATATATTTTTCTCAGTTTTTGTAGATTCTATTCCCAAGCTCCTTCTACATTTGCACCTTAGTTTTGGGATGGATAGTGTCTCAGTTTTTTTTTTTTTTTTTCTTTACAAAAATAGTTTAGAGTGAGCTTTAATTTTATATATATATATATATATATATTAATCCATTAATTAGTGATATGTCTCAAATGACCTTCACAAAAGTAGAAATTGAATCAAGTAAAATTGAAATAAACAATGTCTATAAATGTTTATTTTAGGGTCCTGATTTACTCTCTCTTATTTTACTAATTCACTTTAATAACTAAGCTGAAAAAGATATGTCATCAAATCAGCAAATTAAGAACATGTGTATTTTATTTGTCCATGGGATTTATTAGTACCAGTAGGAGATAGAAGCACATACTTTGAACTTTCATGATCATCTTAATGTTGTTTGGCCAGTTTTTGGTCAGGTTTATGTCAGTGATGTCTTTCCTCTCTTTCCTATGATGACTGACAGAAAGCTTTAATTAGACCCAGGCCAGACTGCCCTGTTCTTACAGATTTCTTGTGCTTGATTATCAATATATTGTTAAGAGCTCTTAAAGTCAGTAGTCATATTTTGAGGCCTGCGGGTGAATGCAATCAGTTATAACAAAACAAGATGATCTGTGAATGTCTTTCACCCCAGTGAAGCACAAAAGCTTGGGAAAAAGAGGTCCCTGGCCAACTGAGGTATTATTTATCCAACACTCATGCTGGGCTTATACTCTCATGGCCATTTATGATTGGTGTCCTTTCTACTTGGCTGTGAAATATTCTGAATGTCCTCTCCCCTCTTGTCTCAAAGTCCACTGTTCTTGGCTGCTGCTTGCTTGGTGATGTGAAAAGTAGCTCACCACTTCTCTGCCACTCCCAGTCTTGGAGAAAGTGGTGGAGCTGAGGGTGTCATGTTCTTCCTCTCAGGGCTATGACTAAATTCTCCTCTGTGTTTCCAAAGAGAGAGGGATTATCCGAAATTGGTGCTGACTTCTGAGCTGTCTGCTGAGTGAGCTCCTTTTTCCAGCTTTGGAGAAAGGGGCAGTTGAATTTTCTTCAGTCCTTTGCAAAGCTGCAAAGTTTTACCATTTCCACATTGGCCTTACTACGGCAGAAGGTGAGAACATTAGTATCTCGCCTGCCACTCTCTTTGATGTTTTTGTTTGTGAAAGTCTCTACAGAAATGTGCATATAAAACAGTCATTTTTAGGTCTATTATTTTCTCAAAGCTCTCTGAATGCTTCTGGCTAACATAATTGGGAGTCGTGAGAGGGCTCCACTAATGAATTACACTTTTCCACTATGATTGATGAGCTGTTACATATATTGGTTTATTACAATGCAATGGTATTAATGTTGAAAGAAGGATTTCTTTACATCTTTGATATCCGTCTTTTAGAAAGCATTTCTATGCTTAGTGGCCTTAATAACTTGTGAATCACAGAGCAGCTGCCGCGTATGAATGGAAAGTTCCTAAAGGAAGAAATCTCCTGAAATAGAAAAAAATAGATGCATTTGCTTTGTGTTTCACAAGAATATAAGTGGAAGACTGTCAGTTACTAGTTAGCACTGTACTCAGAAATCGCATGTCCTTTGACTTGAGTTTTTTTTTTTTTTAAATTGTGCTTTACAGAGTATATAATTCAAGAAGAAAATTAGTATTAATATTTGTAAATACTACTTTTCGATATGTGCATAACTACACTGGTTTTACAGAAACAGTTTTGTGTTACTTGTATAATGGATAGTGACTGATGGTCTAATTGTGTGGTTTCAGGATTCATTTGCCAAAAATTATAAATAAAATGTCAAGAATACAAACCATGGGAGAATTTCTTCAAGAATTTCTACCATGTCCTTGATGGTCATTGATGGTAATTAAAGCTGTCACTTTGTCCCTGTGGAGAAGTGTAAAAATTATACAAGAGCGTATTCAGGGACGTGGACACAGCAGGGTCTACTTTGTGGAGATGAATTAAGAGACACCCCCATCTCCTTGGCTCTCCACAGCCCTTTCCCTACCAAGTGAGTGGGACAGTGTTGAACTATCTGACTATAGTTGTACACCTAGAGTCTTCCGTGGTCAGCCTGTACTCAGATGTGAAATTCTACATGCTAAAACTTAACGTGTTGAATTTTTACATTTTTCTTTTTTTTTTTTTGCCTGACTGCACTTCAAAACATTACACTTTTTAAAATGCTTGTGACTGATACCTACTTCCCTTTTGAGGCAGAGGGTTGCTTAAGTAGCTATTAGAAGTAGACTTTTTCCACACCCTTTCTTTGTGCTAAGCTCTTGACTGGGGATCTTGTCTTCAGGGAATGGCAGCAGTGTCACGGAGATCTGTGACCTCTTAATAGGTCTTGGGAGGGGAAGGCAGGAATCTTTCTGTGCTGTGCCTCAGGGCTTAGTTCCTTTAAACTTCAAGGAATTGGACTGGAACTCCTCACTCCTCCTTTCTTTCTGCTTTACCTTCAGGGGAAATTGATCGATTAGAAGTGATTATTCCACAAACTCTGAACCCTTTCCCCCTCTTTGTTCCAAGTGGAGCTTCTCAAAGTTTAAAGAGATTGTGTCTCCTGGGTGGATGGTAGGATGAGTGTAAGTAGATTATTTGGTAAAATTCTTTGAACATACATTGCAAGTGCTAAAAAATATATTTGAAACAGAAGGGAATATTTAGCAGCAAAAGAGTAAAGAAGCTTTGGTTTTAATATGATTATAATGTAATTATATAGGGTATTTTTGAGCAGATGATTAGCTGTGAGAAGACAGAATCACACTAGTACTTGGAACCAAGAAAGCAACAGGGCCAGGGCAACCAATGGGCAGATGTGCAAAATCAGGATGATGATTACGACTTTCATAAGACCAAAGACAACCCTAAGTGAACGGGCTTCCTTATTGGCCTCTGTTAAGCACAAACCAATTGTACTAACTGACGGCTTTCTATTCTTTCTTCTTTTTGAATTCTTTTGTTTCACAACAAAATGACATATGTGAATTTTCACCTGTGTGATGCGTCTGCCTTATGGTTTGGCTACATCATATTTGAATTATTCATTATCACATTCCTTTTTCCTTAAAAAGAATCTAATCCTTAGGCTAACTCCCCGCAGAGCAGTATTAGCTCCCCCTGGTGACTAAGTACAAATGTGGAAGAGGATGATGGGTGATGAACTTCATGACCTCCATCCTTGCATGTCTAATTAATGGTAGGATGCACATGCGGTGGGACAGTTCAGGTACCAATTTCATTTGGTCTTAAGCAATGCCCACTTTCGCATCGGTTTTTACACAGTGACTTTCTTGGAGTCATGCCCCTTTTGAAGACCCCAAAAATGCTTGGTTTTCTGGTGTGAGAGAGATTGAAACAGGGGGCAAACTGGGAATTGATTGCAGAAGCAGAAAATAAAAGTAAGAGCAGCTACCAATTTGCCTTTGTATTATTCTTGAAAAATAGTTTTTCTACAGAATATGTATTCATTGTAACAATTATTTAAAAGAAATAAGCTTTTAGAGAAAGTACTATTCAAACACTAAGATTTTTACTTTTAGATGTATATACAAGGTATTTTTAATTTATGAATTATTTCAATTGTATATTTTTATTACTCAGATTGCCTTTAAAGTTAAAATTGTGTAGTCTTAATTTGTAAAAGTGTTCCCCATCATAATTAAATTATCAGGCTGACAAACTCCTGGGAATGTTTTTCTAATCATTTAAAAAAGAAATCTGTTAACTCTACAAATTATTGTTTTTACATTTAATGTTATTTTCTATGCAGATGACTTCCTTTTTAACCAATGTTTGTTACTGATTATCAAAAAGCTGTGCATTGTGTCTGTATACATGGGTTTAATATCATACAATCAATATTCTATATTATGATGCTTTCAAGGAGAAAGTTTTAAAATTTTATTTAAGGGTAGATATTTAAGCATTTTCCTCTTTTCTTTCTGAATATTTTCCCCTATAAGTTTACATTCCACCCACTATTTTATTTCTTTTACTTTCCCAGGGCTTTATTTTCAAACCTGTCCTATTGATTCGTTCTTTAAGTTTAGTTTTCCATTTTAGTATCCCTTGCATTGAGAGAAACCTGGCAGTCTTCTAGCCTCAGTCATGTCTTACCATCACATCTTCATCTTCTGCAAACCAAAGTGGAGCCTCTTCCGGACGTGATGCTGTTTTGTCACTTGTTCTAAAATGATGGTTATTAAGCATGACAGAAGAACAGGTTTCATTCCATCCTCCTTCCATTACTCATAGTTTCTTTCCTCAAGCAAACTATTTGCCCCTCGCAGTTTCTGTGTCCCACTACCTACCCAAGCAGTGAAAAACCATTCTGCCTTCATTTTCATTAGTGGCCACTCTCAACTGTGTGTAAGTTGGTGCCTAACAGCTAGATAGTGATAGCTTTCTTCTTGTCGCCACCAGTTTAAAATAGGCAAATGTTGATACGAATGTTCTAGTATGGATTAGGTGCTAAAGAATAGCTTAGTGTCATGTGAAGTACATGGTACCATTTCTGCTGCACTAAGAAGGTTGTCCACAGCCAGAGAATAGTACTTCCCAGGAGCAGGTGTCCCCCTACCCCATTATGAATTTATCAGAAACCTTGTCCAATAAATATGTACCAAGATCCTATTCTTTGTCTGGTGCTTTAGTTTGAAGCTTGAATCACCCCCCCATCAAAGACCAATGTGTTCAAGACTTTGTCTCTTGGGGCTGGGGAGATAGCTCCGAGGCACAAGTGCCTGCTGGGTAAGTGCAAGGTCGTGAGTTCGAACCCTGGTCCCACAAAAAAAAAAAAAAAAAAGACTTTGTCTCTAGAGTGGTTTTCTTGGGAAGTGGGAGAGTTTTGAGAGGTGGAGGCTAATGGGAGTTCTTTAGCTCATTGCAGATGTGGTTTTGGAAGGGATTATGACTCTCATACTCCTTCTCACTTTGTTGCTTCCTGGCCATGAAATGAAGAGTTTCACCTATTACTTGCATTACTATTTGGCAGCCCCCCCCCCATTCCCCTGGGACAGGGGATTAGGATGTGGCCAACAGACTGGGGAAATGGTCAGCTGACTTGTCAGTCATAACACCTGGGTTCAAGCTCTGCAACTGAGACCAATCAGAAAATGCTATCTTAAATTATTCTACTGCAAAATCAAGCAGGTATTTGGTTGTATGGCCTCAATCTGACGTCTTCCTAAGAAATAGGAGATACAAAAATGGCAGCTGCTAACCTGTGGCTACTGTGCTCTCTTTCAGTGGCCTAGTCTTACTCTGTGTGTTTACTTCTTACACTGAATCAGCCCATATTCACTCTGTAGAACTTATTTCTTCTTCTATCTTTAACAAATGTAAAAACTCCACCTTTTGCACATTCCTCATCCAATTCTTTGTTTAGGACAACAAGAACCAGGACAGAATCTCTAAAAGGAGTCCACAACACCCCAATAACACCCCAGAGCATGAAGGCAGCAGATCTCTCTGATCCTGGAACCTTGAAGATCATGAGTCAAATAAACCTTTCTCCTTATAAGTTGCTTATCTCGAGCATTTTCCTGTATTAATGAAAAGCTGAAGAACACATCCAATAAATTCTGAAAATACAGTTCTCTGGGCTTAGCATTTTCTGGTCTAAAAACGTTGGGAAGGGTGTCCCTGAACTTTAGAGATGGCTTCCTGGAGCACCTGGTGCCTTTGGACAGCAGGGTGAAGACAGGGAGGTGTTTCAGGTTGATAGACAAGAAAAAAGGTAAAAAGCAGCACAGAATCAGCTGGGCACCTCCCTGCTAGCAGAAGAGTTGTAAGCAAAGTGAATAGGCATGTATTAGTTTTCTCTTGCTGTGTAAAGATGATGCCACACGGCTTTTTTCTTTTTTAATGTGTTTGGCTATTGCGGGGTCTCATTACACAGCTCAGGCTTGTGACGATCCTCCTGCTTTCAGCCTCTGCAGTGCTGGAATTACAGGTGTGCACCACTATGCCCGGACTCTGGCCTGCTCAGCCGGCCCTGGGGGTGGGGCCACCGTGGCAAGTGGTGCCAGGGTGGAATTGCGGTCCCCACGCTTGCCTAAGTAGGCACTTTAGGCCTCTGAGTTATCTCACCCGCCCTCAATGCCTCGCCTTTTTGACAAACTCATATCCTGCCAGTAAGATAACGGGGCCAAAACCAGTGCATGACCAAAGGACTGGAGAAGAGAGCCAAATGACAATTTGGAAGGTAAAATCTTCAAAGTATAGTGTTCAGTTCATTTTGAAACATGCAGTACAATGAAAGGATTACCTAGGGCCAATCCCAGGTCTCTGACTCCTTAAGTAAGCTGGTCTACATGTGTCAGGAATTAGAAAGAAGCAGATGTGCAAATGAGGAAGATGCCTTCCTTTTCCTGAATGTGAAATTTGAGATACTTTTCTGGCTAGTATTGTTTAAAGAAGCAGTTGTGTCTTTAGGCCTAGACCTAAGCTAGAGTTCAGCCTGTTTAGTATATGATAGCATCATCTTTTCTGGAATTGTGGTTAAGTTTTCCCTTTGTGAGTTCTCTAAGCTTTTTCTCCATCTTATCCTTATTTTTGTAACTTGATTCTGATCAAGCATTTTTGTTTTTTAAAATAAAAATTGCTCTTGCCCAGGTTGGTTATTACTTAAAGTTTCATTCCAGACACAAGGTCCTTTGTAGCTAGAGTTGTTACAGCAAGAGGAAATGACATTCCACTGTACCAGTCTTTTCTTAAAAGCAAGTTATATGACGTATGAAGACTGGCTGGCGCTCTTGTCTTTCATGGTGGAGAATTTTGACATACACGGTTTAATGCTTCATTGCAACCCAGCAAACAGATGCTAAGAAGGGTGCCTTACTCTCAGAGGATTAGAATAGTGATTTTTTTTTTTTCAGGAAAAAATATACTACTGTCCATCTCTATGGAAAATCTTATTATAAAGGAAGCATTAGTTATGTTCACCAGCTGCCACCCCTCCCCCATGAAATTACCGGGCTGATTTGATTTTAGTGTTCATTGCTTGGAATCTGTGATCATCTTGTGAATCTCAACAGGCTGCTTTTATGGCTGATCTTCAGCCTTGCATTTTCCCATCTTCTCCCTTAGCATTATTTTCATTAAAAATTCCATTAGCTTAAAAAAATCAATGTAATCATTCAGTAGTAATTAATTCTTACCAATTTGCTGAAGGAGAAATGAATTAACCAAACTTCAAAGTGTTGAAATGGGTAGAAAGTGTAGTGTGGTTAATGGAACTAGGGAAGACGTGGGTATAGTGGGTGAAGAGGTGGGCTCTGGCAAGGGGCCGACGTCAGTGCGGATTTCGGTTGTGGGTGGGTGGGGTTAGGCAGAGGCCTGAGAGATTCTATCGAAAATTTCCTCATCTCTAAGTTAGGAACGATACTGAACGTGTGGTAAAATGGCCTAGCCCACTGACTAAATGAGGTTATATATGGATAATCCTAGTAATGTGCTTGGCACGTAGTGCAGGCACACGACAGACACGTGTCCTTTACAGTATCACTGGTGTTAAAGATGGCGAAGGTTCTTTTCAGATCACCCGCATGAGTTTCAGACCAGAATGCCTTACACAATCCTGAGATCTTTAAAAAGAGTTCTTATGAATTAATCACTGGCATTCTTTTTAAAATTCTCCCCTTTTTACAATCCAAAGAGAAATGATGTGAGGTTGAGGCTAGGGTATGGGGCAAAGAAGGATATGAGCATTTGTTGAGTGGTGTGTGTTAATCATTTTTCTTTTCAGAAGAGTTGATATTTGAATGTATAAAGAACAGAGAATGCCATGTTTTGGGTAGAAAGAGGATACCTTATTTTTGTATAACACTTTATTCTGCTTAAAATACTAAAATTGGAGTCCTGATGACAGCTTTTAGCAGGAACTCTGGGGTGCGTGAAGTATAAAAAGCTCATGGAGCAATGGAGATTCTGGAAAACTTTTATACTTGGGTTCAGCGGCACCTACCTTTCCTATGCAACTCTTAGAATGACTTTAAAGGATTTCTATCTGATTTTGTGAATTAGCTCAACAAATTAGAACATATTAATTTCAGCTTAATGCATTTTAAAATATTCATTCTCACTTTTAGTACGCGGGCATAAGCGTCCTGGGATTAGTCTACCTGTAATGCAGGCACAAGTGATCAATGGTTCTGAAAATTATCTCATCTATGTGAATTCATTTAAATACTGGAGGTTGGCACTTCTGTTTTCTGGGAGCATAGGCCCTAAAGAGGTGCACTGGTATAATAAATGATCATAAGTTCTGTTGATTGGCTTTGCAGTGCATGAGACTTACCAAAGCCACATATTTCCTGTAAGTGTATTAAGTGTTTTACTATATTCACATCTGCTGAGCAGTCTGAGGGCACAAAAGAAATATGAGTCTTGAATCCCATTGCCAAAGAGCTTACTGTACACTTGAGGGAAAGAACACTTGCACCTGAAAATGTAATACTGAATGTGGCCCGACGTCATTCAACATCAGGTTGTTTCTGTGGGTGGTAGGTGCTATGACGTGTGAAAGGAGAGGCGGTGGGGAGTGCACACAGCAGAGAAGAGTGTGCAGGAAGAACAGCGGTTGCTGCTGCCCAGAGGGATCACTGGGAAGTGAACAGGCGAGAGGAAGTGTGGGACAGATTGGGCAAGTTGGGTTTTCCAAGAGGGAAATCACTGATGCATAAAACCGCTCATGTCTGTGACTTAAAACTGTGCCATCACATAGAGACAGCAGTCTGATCATCTATGCATTCTGTCACAGCAGGTTACATACCCTGAGTGCTCGGGAGTTCCGGTAGGGTGCAGTGCAGGTAGAATGTGCTGCAGGTGTGCACAAAGCCAAGTAACTATAAAGTCAGTTACTAACCAGAACACTTAAAAAATCTGCTTTGCATTAAGTTGTCCAGAGAACAGTGTGGGGCAGGGTAGGGTTTATGAGCAACTGTGGAGAAGTGAGTTAGGTTGTAGCAGCAGTTACGTAGCTTACATACACAATGAAAAATCCTTCTCCATAATACACTCACTATCATGGACTCCCTCATGAAGCGTCTCAGCTAAAATATCATGAAGTGTCCTTAAATCTTCATTCAGTTTTACAGTTTTATTCTTATTATGTTATGAGTCTTTGGTGCTTATCAAAAGTAAATTGTTTTTCCCAGCAAAAAAAAAAAAAAAAAAAAAAAAAAATTAGTAGCACAACTCTAAAACTTTTTTTTTTTGTACTGGGAATCGAACTTAGGACCTTGTGCTTGCCAGGCAGGTGTTGTACCACATGCCCCAGTAATCTATTAATACTTTAATGGAAAGTCTTATTGCTTCTTAAAAAATCACATTTTTATAGTGATTGACAATTATTAATTAGTTCATCATCTCTGTGCAAGAGGTATGGCAATATTAGCTCCATTTTGGAATGAGAGGATCGAGAAATCAAAAAATTAAACATTTTTTAAGATAATCACATGTCTTTGACTTGAATGGTTGACCACCTGAGGTATCTTTTTCTATCTACTACTGGATTGAAATCTGCATATTCACAGTGGGAGTCTCGGCCCCCAAATGTATAGTTGGGCTATATACTTAGGTGATTATGTGCCACAGAAAACCCCAAACAATAGCTTAAATGAGAAACTTGCATTTCTGTGAAGGTAAGTAAGAAATCGGGAGATGAATATTCCCGAGTTGGCTTCGAAAGCTATATAGTTTCACAAGGTCTAGGAATTTTTTCTTGGTGATTTCAAGGCTCCCCACAGAGACCTTGTAGCTGCACTATCAGGCACACAAAGGAGGTTGCACGAGATGGCTTCATTGTATCTGATTCGGGTTAGGAGGAGGGCAGGGTAGAAGGGTGGACAGTCGTTTCCTTGATCTGTTAACCTTTTCCAAGACTTTCCATAAATTCTATGCACTTGTCCTCAGTATTTTTTTTTTTTTTTTTTTTTTTTTGTAACAGGGTCTTGCTGTGCAGCTCAGACTCATAGTAGTCCTCCTGTCTCAGCTTACCCAGTGCTGGGATTACAGGTGTACACCATCATGCCTGGTTTCAGTGGCTGGCAACATATGCGGTACCAGGGATCAAACTTGGGGACTTGCACTTGCCAAGCAGGCACTTAGACCACTGAACTATCTCCCCAGCCCCTCTGTACATTTTCCTGGAAGGGAAGAATGGATTTTGAGATAGACAGGTGTCAGTCTTGCTATCCTCAGTCGGTATAGGTGAGCATTTTTTATTATCTTATAATATTTTTGTATTACTGGTGATATTTTTCTCTTCCAATTTCATGTATAATTTAAAGTACTTACTAAAACATAAGAGCTTTTAAACTCCCAATGTGGACGGACCTTTTTCTCTGGTTAATAACTTACATTCTTTAATTATTTAGCAAATAGCACATCAGATTTTCCAATGGAGAAACTGTTTTCAATCTAAAGCTGAGCTGCAGCCTGCAAGTTGGTGCTTTGTCCACCTTGACTTTTTGCTTCAAATACCTCAGAATTTATTTCTGGAGAGAAAAATTAGGAGACATCTTCACTAGAGTAGAAATGCTTCACAGGGCCAAGCCAGGCATGCCATGTATATGTGACCCCAGGGGATGTTTCCTGAGCCTCGGCATAGCACGTGGCACCTCTGCATATCCAACCAACCTCAACACTGTCTTATTTATCCCCAGAATTTTTTTTCCATGAAGGCATCCTAAAAACTGTTCCATTCTATATGTGTCCTGGGACACAGAGGTCAACCAAGTGAAAGGCATGTCATTCATCTGCTTCTTGGGTGTGATGTGTCACCTGGGCATGCCAGCTCACCCTGCCAGCTGCAGACAGGGAGCTACGGGGTGATCTGACATGGACTGTGGGTGCTGAGTCACACCCTGCTCTTCACTGCTGGGCACGACACCGTCCCTGGAATGCTGCCATCACCCTGTCCTCGCACCTCGCCCCTTCCCAGTGGCTCCTCTCAGCATCTGTAAACAGTGCGCAAAGAGCCATACTAGGTCATTATACAGATGGAGGGGTGGCAGGAGAAAGACGTTTCCCAATTAGCAAATAGCACGATGGAGGAAAAAAAGGAAGATTAGAATGGCTTGCTGAAGAATCAAAGCTGAGAGTTAAAAAGATTCTGAACTCCTGTGGCCCAACTTCCTTTTTGGTAGGAGAGAAAATGGAGACTCATTGGGTGTCGTTGTCACTTAACAATTTACTAACTGTGTGGACTTGAACATTGAACCTCTGAGTCCAAGTCTAATGTCAGTTACACTACAGTTGTTTCACCAGGCTCAGTGAGTAATTGATTACAACATAAGCCAGTGCCTGAGCGCATGTTCCAGATGGGGGAACTACTGGTTGCTCTCCCTCTTCTTTAGGTGGGTGCCTGCTTCCTCTAGAGGTTGCAAAGATACTTTTCAGTAAGTGGTCGGACTCTGTAAACTCTGCCCTTCCCATCTAATTTGGATATTTCCCAGGCACCAGCTACTGCATCAAAGCTTGCTAATACTTCCTCATTACAGCAGGGGTTTTGCCAGCAACATGGGGACTACATAATTTCCCTTGGGGGTACAGGTGTGGACAGTTGAGGTCTCCATTGGAGTATGATGTTGAGTGTCATGCACCTCTTGGTGCAGTCCCTAGTGTTATTAGGAGAGTCTTTGCAGGGCTGACATTCACAGAGACAGAACCACCTACTGGGTCTCTTCAAATGTAGGCTAGTGTTGTGTTGTGAGAGGAAGGTAGAAAGAGCTGGAGATCTTCCTCAGCTGCTTCTGGGACTACCATGGTCATCCTTGGTCAGTTTGCTTGCTCTACTGTACATTTTTAGACTTCTTGACCTCTTATGAAACCCTTTCCCAGATTTTAATAAACCTCTACTGTGTCCTCAGTGGATGTCCCAGAAATTCCACAACACTTGGTGAAACATGATGGAAGAAAAAATAAGTTCCAGCTGTCGGTGGCTCATGTATGCTAACTGGAAATGTTATGGGTGCTCTCAAAGTAAAAGCAGCTTATAGATTCTTTTTATAGTATAGATATTACATTGTTAGGGAATTGAAATGTGTGTCATAGACAGCTGTCACACACCTTTGTGTTTGCAGTGAACAGGAGAAACAAATGTTTCTCATCATGCTTGCAAATTATTAATTTGTACACACCTTTGGGCATGGCAAAGTACTGGATTGAAGAATCAAAGAGAAGCAGGGAAGAGCAGAGGTTTCCATATAACACAGACTCTGATCTATGTATCTTCACTGAAATTAGACTTGAATGTTTGCAAATGCTTTTGAAGAACTTTGGTATTTTTGTCATAAATTGCAAAGTGACTTCTTTTAAAAATTTGCTTTAGTGAGACTGACGAAGATTCATAATCATCAAAAAGAATCAGAGGTGTAGAGATGAAAAATGAAGATTTTCTCATGTTTGTTCGCTGCTAGCACAAAACATTTTTTAATTTGTATATTTTCATTGTGCGCATGCGTGTGCCGGTGTGTGTATGCACGTGTGTGTTGGCAGTGCGTGTGTGTGTGTGTGTGTGTGTGTGTGTGTGTGTGTGTGTGTACTGGCCTGTCATCATATTGACAGGGTGAAGTGGGTCCTTCCTATCTGTGGCTTGATATCTGTGAGTTCAACAAATTATGGATCAGGTATATTCAGAAAAAGAATGCCTGCTGAACACGTACAGATGCTCTTCTTTTCATCCTCTAAGAGATATAGCAAGAAGCTATATGCATAGCAGTTACACTGTACTGCGCATTGTGAGTAGTTCCTTAGATGGGAAGGCGCATGTAGGCCATGTGGGGATAGATATTATAGCATCTTATTTAAGGGACTTCAGTATACCAGTATATACCTTGGTATAGGTATATACCAAGCCTATATACAAGCTTGGTAACCCGGGGGATGTGGTGGAGCTAACGACCAGTATGGAAATTGGTACCGATATTTATTGCTGAGTAATAAATCACCATAAAAGTCAGTGGCTTACAGTAGAAAGCGTTCATTCACTTTTCACATGCCGTGGGTTACCTTGGTGGATCTTCTCTGCCTTTCCTGGGGCCGACTCATGGCTCTGGATGGTCTTGCTCATGTGGTTAGTGCTTGCCACACCTGGGAGCTCAGTTGGGCTGCAGGGGCCCTCAGGGGTCCCCTTTATAAGTCTCTCCACTTGGCAGCTTTGGCTTCGCACATCAAGGGTCTCAGTCCCATTGAGTAGCATGCCAAGATCTAGGCTCAGGCTCAGAAATAACAGTGTTACTTCCATCTTCCTGTGCCAGTTGATATAACCTCCCAGTCTGGCTCTGCTACAAGAGAAAAGGAAATAAGCTTCTTGATGGGGAACTAGGAAGGTCACACTACAAAAGAGCATGTGGGCCCAGAGTCATTGCTGTGGCCACCTTGGGAAACATAATACGCTCCGGAAATCGAAGTAGTTCTTATTATGATTTCTTTGCTTCCAACCCTGTCATGCAATGTTAAGTGTTCTTGTGCTTCTAAGAGGGAAATCGGAAGCAAAGACCCAGGGTAAGTTCTTAAACTGTATGCCCCTCTCTCCCTGTGGCACAGAGACCCCGCTCTAGACTGGTATGCCCTTAGCATCCCAATCCCACTTTCGGATGTCATTGGGAATCTTTATTAAAGAAGTATTAGTCAGTGTAGTGCTTTCTCACCCTGACTAATGCTAGGTAGTTGCTCTATGTAAGGCCTTACAGTCTATTTCCCAGCATGTTCTTAACACCTGTTAGGGAGAGGTACACTTCAGTTTTGAATATTCCACAGTGACTGGTTGACTTGCTATGCAGTTTTCTTTTCAATGAGAAAACTTACTGTCATTTTGAAATTGTTGATTTTGTGTTCAGCCTTTTATGCAGTTACATGTATTAATCTATCCCTTAGCTTTAGAACAAACTTCAGCTAGCCTTGCAGGGTGCCACCGACATTCACTGTCTTTCTCTGCTTACTCTTCTCCTTCCTAGGACTTTGTAGCTTGAACAGGTTTGCAGTAATGTAGCTTTTGTTTGGTGCAGTCCCAGGGTGCTGTTCTGTATGGCTTCCTACCCAGACCTCAGGAGGCCCAAGTTCTGGTATATGTTAGGGAGAGGAAAACTGACTTTTCCTGATAGGGATGAGTCAGTTTCCTTCTGTATCAAGATGTTTACACATGGGGACAAATGTAGAGGATGACAAACCTGGGTTGTGTGACAATCCCCCACCCATTGTTTTTCTTTGCTGGATTTCCATGTGGGAAGCAGCACAGCTAGAACATTGCTGCTGCTGCTGCGCCCAGGATGTCCGTTGCCCAAGGTGTGTCCATGTTTTCAGGCTGCTCCTTTGGCAGAAGGCCAGCACCACATTGTTTCTTTGGGGGATGGTGTGCTGTCTCTAGCAAAGCGACATTGCCTGGCTTCTCTTGGGAAACTTCAGGGTGAATGGGTTGAACTCAGGGAAACCACAGGTGTACCTAGGGACTGCTTCTAACCTCTGCAACCTATGTCATTCCTTTCCATCATTTTTATAAATCTGCTAAGTCTAATATAATGCCCTGCTTGTGATGATTTTCACTAGTGTATAGGACCAATGCAATCCCTAACTTGAAATAGAGTCAAGGAAGTCCTATTCTTTGTCATTCTGCTTACCTGGAAAACGGTATTAGAAGCATCTTAAAAGAGAACCCAAATCCTAGAAGTACAGAGGTAAATTAGTTCCTTTTTTCCTGTCATAGGCAGAGGAGAAGGAAGAATGTAGAGTATAATCACTGGTGAAAGCTTTTGTAAATTTGATATTTCTTGTTTTTTTCTTTTTTAAATTTATGTATTTGGTACAGGGCCCCACTATGCAGATTGAACTTTTAGTGATCCTCCTGTTTTAAGCCTCCCCAGTGCTGGGATTACAGGTGTGCACCGCCACACCCAGACTAGTTCTCAGCTCAGCCCAGCGTGCAGGATTGAGGCTCAAATCCTGGTCAAAGCAAGCGCTTGGTCCACTGAATTATCTTGCTGGTCCCGTAAATTTAATATTTCTTATGTGTTGTTGCATACATTCTTTTCCTCTGTGGTTTACATGAAGTGAGACTTGTGCTCTCTGGCATTAATACCCAGTCATAGCTAGAGAAGCAGTTTTTCAACATAATGAAAAAGTCTGTGTACCAAAACATCTCCTGCTTTGCATTGGAGTAAGTAAGTAGTTGAATGGGTTTTTTCTGACCCAGGAACTGGTACGAGTGATCTCTCCTACTTGTATGAGGAATGAATGGGTGATGAAACGCACCAGTCTCTGAATGAATCAATTGAAAAGTCTAAGAATAGGAAAGATTTACACTTTACTATGTTTGCTAAAGATTTATGGAAGCTATAATAATAAAAGAAAAGAAAAATCTGAAACCCATGTAAATCTTCTTGTAGAGATAAAGAGTAGATACACGAATGGCTAAAACACCGAATTTTTATCGCTGAACTGGTAGATGAACTGTCGACTAGTCTCTGTGTGCTTCCTTCAGGTACCTTGGTCTACACGTAATCCAAAACGATGGCATGCTACACCGTGCACTGTATTAGCACAGGGCCTTTGCAGTATCACAATGACAATATCATTAACTTCTTAATTCATATTGCTTGAGTACTATTCACACTGGTGTTCTGTTTTCTGCCACAAGCTCTAATGCGTTGATCTCCCCACCTGAAACTTTCTGTGAACCTAGAGCAGTCTAAATTTCCTGGGCTCACACAATCCTCACTCCTCAGCCAGAGTAGCTGGGACTATGGGCATGTACTACCACAGCTGGCCTACTTGATTTCTTTTATTATTCAGATTCCATTAAATAAATGAAAAAGGAAGAATTTGATAATAGTTTTACATGAATTGGCTATCAACTCAACACTCTAATACTGTAAGTTGATTTTAGGTGGGCTGTCACAGATCTTTATTTATTTGGTACAGGTCTCACTATGTAGCTTAGACTCATGTCATCCTCCTGGCTTAGCTTCCCTAGCTCTGGGATTACAGGTGTTCAACACCATGCCTAGATCTGGAGCTGGCATGGTGCGCTTGGGGTTCTGGGGCCCATACAACATGAGGTACCAGGGATTGAACTTGGGACCCTGCACTGAGCAGGCAGTTGGTTAGATAGCTGAACTATATCACCAGCTCTGTCACAGATCTTTAGACTGGCATATATTTACTATGAAATCTCTTTTACCAAAACTGTTCACAAAGTGTAACTTCCAAGTGTTTGTACATATGCTATTTACTGTGTCCATTAGCTTCTTGACTTACGTTTGATGTGTTGTATCTGTCTTAAAAATACCTAATCAAAAGAATGTAGGACTTGTTTTAGGATTCATTACAATTATATATCACCTTCAGTGATATGAAGAAAGAAAAAAAATATGAAGAAATGACTGCTACCTGTAAGCTTTTATAATTAACGGAAGGACCACGTGTGCACACTGTATTAGCCCCTTGCTCATTGCTGAGATGTGTTTCCCACAACTGAAAGGAGGAGAGGTTTTATTTAATTCAAGGTTTCAGGGGGTTTAGTCCTTGGTTTGCAGACTCTAGGGCAGGAAGATCGTGGCTGAAGGGAGTGGTGAAGCAAAGTTGCTGAATTCATGAAGAAAAAAGAGCAGGGAAGCAGCAGCAGAGGAGAAAGGGCTGGGGACAATATAAAGTAAACAAGGCCACACTTCTGTCACCCACCAGACAACCGGAAGGATGCTCCACCAGTCTACTGGGAGACTCCTAAGCCAACCAAGTGGACCCAGTCAAGCTTACCTGTTATACGCATTGAACTAGTGCAGAAAGAAGATGCTTTTTCTGCATTTCCTCATTCAGCCAATGCATACTGAGTACCTCCTCTACCACCTTGGACAGAACAAGAGAGATTCTTCTTTCTAGGAGCTTGTCATCTTGTGATTATAATTAAACAAAGCCAGTACAAAGAGATATGCTTCAGAGTGTGTAACTAAGCACCAGTGTGTGTAGTCAAGACCTGAGAAGTCACAATGTTCCAGGAAGTCTGACTGCATGCCAAGGGAGACCTGAACTTGACCTTGAAGTAACGAAGGTGTTTGCAAAAGCAGAAAGAAGGTAGACGTGCACTTCATTGTAAATATCCCACAGTGTGATCTGTGAAGGTCAAAACACTGCCTTAAGAAGAGTGTTTGCTCAAGAAAAATTCTCCGCTCACCTTTTCTGCTCCACATGTACCCATCAGTATGTAGCAGGGAGGATTTCCAGGCCTTCAGCGATGGAGTTCCATTAGAATGAAGCATGGCTGAGTGGTGTTGGAGAAATAAATCATCTCAGATCGCAAATCGGAGCAAGGATATGCAAACAGAACACGTGCCACTTGCGCATAGGTAATTGATGGTCAGAAGGGGTGGAAATGTCTCTTAATAGAATGATTCACATGTTATTTGCAGTATCGCTGAATACTCTAATATTTACAGAGAAGAATAGTGTCAGGTTACAATAATTTCTCTTTGAGGAAACATTTCTGTTTAGTTCTACTGGATGTGATAGGATCTCTGGATCTGCACAGATTGCAAAGTTACAGAAATAAAATGAAATGAAAAAAATAGGTATGCAATTTGTAAAGTATTTGATCTAGAATTGGTAAGTTTATTGCAAGAGAAAGGTAAGCCCAGAAGATGCTGGAAAGCTAGACCTTAAACTATTTTCAGGTTTTCTGAGACTGTGTAGTATCTTTCAGCACATGCAATAATGAGGATATGATGAAAGTAAAATTAGCATACCCAGCTAATTACAAAACTGTGACAATCCTAAGCATTGACACGGAGATGAAGTAATGAAGACCTTCACACACTGCTGGTGAGAATGTAAGGACCACTTTGGGGCAGTGGGCTGGGGTTATGGAGTACATGTGAAGGTGTGTAAGTTTTGTGGCTCAGCAACTTGGCTGCTTCTTACTCTGGAGAAAAGTAGATGGAAGCCATGTGATTGAAAATGTGTGTTCATGGCAGTGTCGTCTGTGGGAGCCAAAACTGGAAATGACCTCCTATCCAACTCACAGAATGAATAAGTGCACAGGCTTCTCATGGAATAGATTAGCAAAGAAAATGAGTGACTATGAGAGACTCTGACTACACAAGATGAAGAACCCTTGAAAAGGTAGAGATAACTGAAGGAAAAGAGATAGAAAATGCATGCAGAATGAACCTACACAGACAGTGTTCAAAACAAGGTGGAACTGAGCTATTGTGTTTAGGATGTTACATACATATGGGAGAGTGGCAAAGACTGGAAATCACTACCACAGAAGTCAGGCTGGTGGTTGTTCTCAGGGTAGAAGGGGTGAGAACAGTATTCTGTCTCTTCACCAGTCCAGACCTTCTACAGGTGCTTTGTTGTAATTAATTAGGATGTCTATTTTCATCAAGTACATTTCTAAAAGCATGTACTTCTGGATGTATATTTCATCATTTTTTTAAAAAGAAACTTTACATAATAGAGACACAGATAGTCAAAGATAGTAGATGTCAAAGATAGTAGTATAGAAAGACCTTTTTAAGGTGCAAAGCAATTGCATAAAAATTATAGACAACTATTTTGTATTCTTTAAAAATAAATATAAGAGCCAGCCAGATAGCTCAGTGGACTAGAGCACCTGCTTAGGCAGAGCTCAGTGGCTCGGGTCCCATACCCAGCATGCTATGCCAACTCTACCCCCAGGGTGCAATGAGACAACTATTTAGCCTGGGCATGGTGGCTCATGCCTATAATCCCACCACTTGGGAGGCTCAAAACAGGAAGATCACTATGATTCCAATCTATGTAGTGAGGCCCTATAGACCCTGTAGACCCTGTCCTAAATATGAAAGAAAGAAAGAAAGAAAGAAAGAAAGAAAGAAAGAAAGAAAGAAAGAAAGAAAGAAGAAGGAACTTAGACAAATTTGCCAGCAGCTAGATCGGGTTTTGTTACACTGAAGTATAATTCATATACGATGAAAAATAGGATTTGCTACTGGTCTCCAGTAATTTAAAACCTACAATGAAAATCTCTATATCTGGAGTCATAGCTAAAAGAGAAGAGCCTAGGCCTTTCAAATCAAATTTGATAACTAATTTGTAAAGTAATTATTTTCCCATGCTTTCTGTGTCTTCATTGATTGAAGCAGCTCCTTGAATCACACCTACAGATAAATTGACCAGAGAACCAGGAGAAAATTATCAGCAGGGAAAAATGAGTCTGCTTGTCTTATCTAGAGAAACCAAGAAACTTTTATTGCTCTTATTATTTTAAACTCATCTGTGATTCCCTCAGAATACCAGCATTGCAGAGCATTATCTGGTAATGAAAGAAAATGTTAATAAAATAATGTCTTTTTAATATTGATACAGATCAAAGTTGCAGCTTCAAAATACCAATGGTAAAAATGAACCCTTTAAGACTAGGTTACTGCTTACCAAGGATAACATTCACTAATTAGAATTCACTTCTTGTGCTCTGGATTAAAGAAATTATTTATAAGCAAGCAAGAAAAACCTATCTTTAATTTGCTAATCATAAGGCAGTACTCTTTTGAACAAGTATTGTGTCCTCAAAATGAATTTTTAATTTAAATATGTGAGTGTCACAGTATGCCCTTTAGTGGAAGCTTTGGTGGAATGGTTTGAAAATGAAGGTTTTACTGTATGTAAGAAACTGGTTGTACTGTTTGCTAAAAACAAATTGCCAAATTGATTTACTTTTCAGCTAAAGCCATACAATACTATTTAAATACCTGACACATAAAAATGAATAATAACAAAACAGTCAACTATTCCACAGCAGAGCATAAAACCTACAAGTTTTATGAAGAGTCTCATAAATACCTATCTTAAGAAGCTCAATTAAAGTTTGGAAATAATAATTTTGTTGTTAAATCTCTAAAGGGCTGCAATAGTGAGATCACCTTGAGGTAGAATCCAGAAAAGCTAGTTTTAAAAATTGTACTCCTGGAGCAATGATGGATTGATTCTCTAGTGTAAATTTCTCAGTAATGTCTGTTTAGAGACTTCTAAAAATTTAAGGTGTGTGTGTGTGTATGTGTGTGTGTGTAAGCACAAATAAGACATCTGTTAGCATAATAACAATCCTTTTTGGAAATTGGAGTCTTAGTCTGGGCAAAAGTGTAGGAATGGCCGGTAATAATTTCTCTGGAATGAAAGCTTATGGTGAAATGGAATTATATGTATGACTTTTCCTTTATTATTAAAACAATTGCTATACATCCAGGTATCCAGAAGTTTTCCATTGTACTATGCCTCCCCCCCCCCCCCATTCTTAATGTATGTCTTTCTATTGAGAAAACTAAAATATTGACTTGGAAATAGAGGCAAATATACACTAGGAAACCAGTGGTCAAGAGACCATGCCGTGACCTTGGGGTTCACTACACAGTTGGAAGGGGGCTTGGGGGGAGCAGATTCCCACCAGTTTGAAAGGGGAAGATTTGAGCTTGACCCCTCTGGGCTAAATTCTGAGCCTTGTACCTAGGATGCAGACTGGATTTTTTAAAAAAAATCAGTTTTATTTATCTTTAAATTCTTAGGTCTTTTGCTTAAAAAACAAATTGAAGATAGCTTGAAACCTGTGGCTTTAGTCTATAACCCCTTATGTCAGTTGGCTGTCTATAGCTATAACAAAATACCCAGGGGTAGGTTATATATAAAGAAAAGTTTATTCAGTTCACCGTTTAAGAGCTTGACACCAACATCTAGTTAATTCAGAGAAAATGGAATTTCCTGGGAAGCAGTTAAGTTAAACTAGAAGGTTCTTCTCCCACCAGGAAAAAACAATAAAAAACAGGTCAGGTCTCTGGATTTTGCCTTCAAACACCGAAGATCCTTGAGTCAATAAATGCCACAGCGCCCACAGAGGAGTCTGCCCTCTGTAGACATCTGTCACCCTTTGCACCATGCCCTAGATGGTCTGCATTCTCCTTTTCAATAGTGGGAACTAGAGAAAAGACTGCCTCTGGTCTAGGGTGCTCTGGGTACACCATGTTATGGCAGTCTGTGTGAGAGAAGACTTCACATTGAGAGACAGGGGGTAAGAAGGGGGTCTGGCCTGTTTCTCTATTTTATTACTATTTCACCCTTTGAGGGGCTCACTGGGTTCTTTCCATATCCCTTCAAGGGGTGCCCCTGTGTCTTTAACACCTAAAACTAGCTTGTTGCTTATAAAGATCATATCACTTTAGTCCTTAGCCATAGTGGGTACCAAACTTCCAACTCATGAACCCTTGGGAGACCAAACACATCCACTCCACAGCACCCCATCCGTCTCTCACAGTCCCATTGGAATAGTCAGGAGCCCAGTAAACTTGTGCCTACTCAGCATTGCCTTGCTGGTAGTGGCAGGAACAAGGACAGAGGCCATACATACATCCACGTAATGTGGTTGTTTCCATGACAGCACTGTTAGCACTCTCCCTCTCACTATTTGTGCCCATCTACTCTAGGATGTGATTTTTGATGATGCGTATCGTTACTCGTCACTTTTTGGTACATACTTTTCTGTCCTGATCATGCACAGGCAACTGCTCATACAAGGGACAAAAGAAGAGATATAGTCAGCCCTGATGCTTCAAGCATGCCGTGGGGAGCTTTGTAAATACCAGTGCTGGAAAGGGTTTGTTAGAGTTCACTCTAAACACGCTGCATTCAGGCACCCTGGCATCAAATCACCTCATCTGTAATGGTAGCATCATGCCATGGTGCAGATGGGATGAAGAGGTCCAAATCTCTAAGCACAGCGAAGCAGGCGGGTAGTGCATGTCTGCGATGAACCTGAATCTGAGTTAGCATCACAGTGTGATAGGACACAGGATTAGAGGGCAACAGGCAGGTAACAGGCATCATTGTTAGTGGACATGATCACCTGTCTTAAGGCAAGCTGAAGATTTGGTTTTGAATTTCCAGGTCAGATAACATGTGGCACTTTCAAGGAACAGCCTTGATGATATTTCCTTGTTTTATGCTGATTCTGTTTGTCCCTTGTTCTTTTTTTCCTTTCAAATCACGCTAATCAAGTGCCTATTATGTGTCAGACACTGTCAGGTACTAGAATCTTTCTTGTTCTGAAAGAATTTGAAAGGATGATTTTTTTTTTTTTTTTTCTGTCATGGTGTAAAGGTTAGAATTTCCAAATAACTGGGATAAAACTGTCTTATATCTTGACAACTTTTTTAAGTGCAGTTCCACCAAGAGAGACTGCTGATCTTATTACAGAAACTCAGAGACTTTATACTCTTTTCTCTACTTCCCACTGTTGAAAAGGAGAAATGCCACCTGGGGAGGCATAACTGATAGGAACTCAGCCAGCCTAGGGCTTGGTGCAAAGGGTGGCAGACGTCCACAGAGGGCAGCCGTGGCATTTATTGACACAGGGATCTTTGGATATTTAAAGACAAAACCCAGAGACCTGACCTGTTGTTTTTCCTGGTGGGAGAAGAATCTTCTAGTTTACCTGACTGCTTACCAGGAAACTCTGCTTTCTCTAAACTAACTGAAAATGATTATAATCCTATACCTAAAGTTCACATACATACTTTGTTTTTCTGTACCTGTGTAATGTCACCTTTGCCTTTGGATGACAATGCTTGTGTGAGGGTTTGGAGCCCATTTCTGTGATGACATGGGACATTTATTCATTTTCTTGTACTTAATGGATAAGTTTCCCAGTTGAATGCAGAATTGTTTATTTTAATGAAGTGATTATATTTTTTTGTTTTGTTTTTGTTTTGATGGTACCAGGGATTGAACTCAGGACCTTGTGCTTGCCAGATAGGCACTTATTCTACTGAGCTATCTCCCTGGCCCCCGAAGTGATTATACTTTTATCTGATTTTACTTTTCATAGAAGGCCACATAGAGAAATCAGTGGCACTAGTGGGATTTCCTCAGGTAGACGTTGCACTGGATAGTTATCTGTGGTGGAGGAAGAACCTGTTTCATGCCATCCAGTTTCACAGTTTTGTGGTGGCATCCCAGCAACGTGGCAGGCTTAACAGTAGTTTTGGTGGGGCCACTGCTGCTGTTCCACTGTCATCATAGCTCCGTCGTGGCCCTTTCCTCAAGCTCCGCATTTCATCTGAGTCAAATTTGGGATCTTCTAAACAAAATGGGGTGCTGAGCTAGACACGATGGCATTCGCTCACTCACGTATTCCTTCATCCTGGAATGCAGCCTTTGTGGCTCAGACAGAAACTCAGTGGCAGTCCCTGGCAGGTTTCAAGTTGGCTGCATGCAGGATAGCAGTCCTTCGCTCTCTACTCATCTGCAGTTAGTGCTCGGAGCTCCCAGGGAGGGGCCCAGAAAGAAGAGCGTGGAATGCATATTTCACAGGTGTTAGTGCTTGGCATGATTGATGAAATTTAGATTTGGAACCAAGCATCAGCTTTGCAAGGTGCTCATAATTGTCTAGATAGTCTGATAGTCACTCTTACCTCAATTGGCTGAGGGAAAGAACACAACCTGTCTTTTAGGGGAGGGCCAACAGTGAGGCTAGAATGTTCACCTCGGTGTTACTATGAATCCAAGTGCCTCCTTCAGTTCTCCTGGTGCTCATTGACTGCAGACGGCAGGCAGCTCCTGAATTTGGTTCCTTCTTCATAGCTGCTATGAAAATTGCAAATAAAATTGCTTTTCATTTTGCTTTGACAGGCAGTTTTAATTTCACTCATCATTTTATCAAATTGTGTACCATTTCAGTTGTGTGCAGCATTTCCTTTTGTCTTTTTCTGCACTCTATTTACGCCCAAAATAGGAAAACAACAATAAAGAAGAGACCAGTAATAGTGGGTTGTAGTAAAAACGGGCTTATTAAAAGGATATTTTCTGCCTGGGTGAAAAACTTCCTTGAACATGTCATAAATAGTTTATAACACAGAGAGCTACACTTTTATTGTCTGCAGAAGTTGATTGTTTAGCTAGCCACATTTTTAAAATTCTAAAATAATTCTCTTCAATTTTGAATTTATGTTTTGCTTGCTCCACCGTTGTTGTAGTAGCCTAATCAAACAATGACCATCTGCCCAAAGTCATCAAAAAGACCAAGTAAATCTTAAGCTATGCAAGAGAGAGTGTATGTGTGTGTGTGTGTGTGTGTGTGTGTGTGTGTGTGTGTGTGTGTGCAGGTGGTGTGGGGGTGGGAAAGGTGTTGGATAGAGAAGGATGGAGTAGCTCATAAAGGTTTATCTGGTAACAAAGTACATGCATTTTCATTTCGGAGAAATAATACTAATACTGTAACAGCCAATGGGCTGGTTTTATTATGTGCTTCCTGAGCCCGTCATTGTAGTCTCAGCAAGGAGAGGAACCCTGTAAGCACGCAATAAAAACAGAGCTGACTCTGTACTTGCTGTGGTCACTGGTGCCCCTTACGCAAGCAAATTCTGCTGAGACAACCACGGAGGCCTGGTGCCAGGCTCTCTAACCTGGGGTCCAGAAGGTTGGCGCAGGAGGAAAAGTGCTTTCTGCCAGCAGCTTAAAGAAATAATATTTATTCTCCATACTTTTTAGGACATAAATACTTTTATTTAAGATTTACAAGATTGCTGGTAAGGATGATTCATAACCGAAGTCCGGTTTTCCTAAGGGATTAACCACCACGGTTTGTTTTTTGTTTTTCTAGCATAGCAACTGAATTTCATCATTCATTTTGTCATTTAGCAATAGAAGACAACTTCACCAAAGAAGCTCACAGTACGAGTAAAATTGGAAGTAAATGGAAGCCATATGTTGCTGTAATTTCCAAGGTTAAAAAAAGCTATAGTTTTGGCTATTCCCTTTAATTCTAAGCAGAAGGAAGGTAGGAATGCTTTTATTAGTAGTAGACTTAAGTTACGATAAAAAGAAACGTTTGTTCTGCTAATGGCTGGATGAAGAGCACGTGACCCAAGGGCTCAGGGCAGGGCTGGTGTCTGGCAGAGATCCATTTCTTAACTTCTGTACAACTGTGGAGTTATTAATGCTAGTCAGGTTGTGTGTAAGGATTCAGGAAAATTCTTTATTCCTCATTGACTCCTGACAGTTATTGTACCTAGGAACTGGGTAACGTGTTCTGAAGTGAGCAATTATGGAAATGTTTACTTCACTGGCTGCATGTAAATGTGTGCAGAGAATATACCAGAATTTTTCCTTGGGGGTATTTAATTCTCTCCAGGGCAATGAAAATCAAATGATTTCTTTTTTTTTTTCCCCAAAGCTTTTTTTTTTTTGAAGTGTTATAAGGCAGCTGAATAATGATGAATGCAGTAGAGGAAAAGGAGAGGAGCAGACGAGAGGAAAGGAGAAAGAGTGAGCTGCCGGTGGTCCTGGAAAAGAGATCTCCCCATAGAATCCCCATACCCAAAAGGAGTGGAGGATGGAGGCGAATAGAAGGCCAGCCCTGCCAGGAACTAAAGTTGGCTGGAGAAAATGATGGAAAATGACTACTGTGATAGTTAGTGGCAGCTCACTGGTGCTGGTCATACATCTATCTTCCTAAGAACATAAGCAATTGGCTTGGTGCTGTTCCCGTGGACGGGCGTCACGTTGGCTTGTTAATTAAATGCAGCATCGGTGCTTACCATCTCCAGACAGTCGGGGGATGATCCAGATATGTATGCAGCACTCAGACCTTTCTGGGGTTGCACGTGGATTTTGCACAGATCACCACCAGATTATTAATGCAGAAGTTTCCTCTATTTTCCCCATCTTTTGTCCTGTTGCCTACATGCTACAAGGGTTGAGAGGCATTTTCCGGATTCTTTCTTTTTCTGAGAAGTTAAGGAGAATCGCAGCAATTCAGAGATTTCAAGACTCAGAATGAGACTTTTTTCATCATGGCGACATTTCTAAAAGAAATGCTTTCTGTGGAGATTCACCATAGGCAGATACAAGCAGGTGGGGCCTTAATGGGCAAGCTCAAAGTTTGGGCACCTGCCCTCTCACAGGGCTTCAGGTGAATGTTCATGTGGGGGAAGAATAGCAGTCCTGTCACAGTAATTTTTAAAAATTTCCCATTTTTTTGTTTCAGTAGTGAAAGTAAATATTAGTTTAAATTGGCCTCTGTGGTCATGTGGCTGTCATTAGAATAGACTTAGATTATACTAATAA
>PVJA010003433.1:0-12500 GCA_004027025.1 Myocastor coypus | reverse complement strand
GATGGAAAGAAAAAGCAGTAGGATTTTTTACTAAAATAATATTTCTATTTCAGGTGTGGCATTCTATAATTTTTTTCTTTTTTTTTTGAGGTTTCTGACTAGCCCTTTCGAAAAGATTCCTCTCTTAGCTTGTCACATTTGGAACGGAATATTGCTTTTGGCACAGCCACCTCGCCTTTCATTTCCGTCCCCATCACACACATGTGCACACAGGCATGCATGCTGCACACACACACACACACACACACACACACACACACACACATTTAGGAGCTTGCACTTCATTACCTCTGTACTTGACCAGCGGGTTGGGGTAGAGAGCTGCCGACTTCCTGCTCACAGACCCTGCGTTGTGCTGTTTGGCTTCCAGGCCTCCTCCCTAGGACCTGCATGCCAAGGCCCCTTGAGAACTTTGCTCCCTGGTCTGGCGGCCTGGTTCTCGAGCCATGCACTGGTGGCTGTCCTGTGGTTTTGCCACGTGGGTCTCTTTCCCTGCCGCTGCCCAGCTGACCTGACCCTCTCTGGTTCCCCTGGCTTCCTTCATCTTGGCATCCGTCTCCTTTCTGGGTTCTTCTTGCTTGTGTGGCTGTAGTCAGTCCCACCAAAAACAGAAAAAAATGAAAAGGTTTTGGAAGTTTTAGCAGGAAGAAATGTTAGTAAAATTACTTCAAAAGTGCTCTTTCCTCTTAGTTTTCTCTTCTGAACTCTAGAAAGTTGAGGCAATGGAAATGAGGAGCCCCCTGGCCCCTTCATAGCCTGAAGCTGAGAAGAACTTCCTAAAAAAATAACTTAGTATCTCAAGCAGGTGCGGACGCTATTTTCAAGAGTCTTAAAAGCAGAATCCAACTTAGAACAATAGGAAAACAAAACAAAACAACCTAAACCTTTGCCCAGGCTGTGAGATGATTTCTTTTTGCTGCTAGTTCTAGGCCAGCAGGATTCTCATAAATGCTAAGTACTGCCTGTGAGCCCTTCTGTCATTTCTGACTACGTGCTTTGTTACAGCCTGATAAAGGGTAATTGCAGCTGCGCTGTGCAGTTCTAGCTTCTGGGAAGGGTGTCTACCCCATGCCTTCCTCAGGGGAGGCGGGTTGGTGTACAGTTTATGTAATAAAAATCAGTTTTTGGGGCCCTAGCCCCAACCCCATTGTGCGCATGGAGAAATGGTGCGTATATATCCTCTTATATTCTTTGTGTGTATATTCTTTGTGTGATGTTGGCACGGGGCCAACCATCACAACTTCTTTGGTAGGCATTTTCATGAAGGAATGAAGGAGAACATGGAGAAGACGCCGCAGTGTGCAGAAGACATTAGCCAGTGTTGGCATTGTTTTTTGTTTTGTTTTTGCTTTTGTTTTATGACACGGATCCTGCAGAGAAGATGTTGAAACTCGTGACTTGAGTCAGCAAAATTAATTTGGGCTGTTTGATTGATCCTTATTGTTTTCCTTGTGGTGCTGAGGGTTCAGTCCAGGGCCTCAGGCATGCTAGGTTACCGCTCCACCTCTGCACTACATCCCCAGCCCTGGGCTGCAGTTTTAAGATGGAAAATAGTGGGCCCTCACCGGCCCTTCTGTGTAGGAGAATAAGTGTTGAATGATAATGCTGCAGTCAAACTGGGTATGTTTAAACAATAATTTTTCTCAAATGTATGTTAGAATGCGTTTTGTTTCTTCCTCATCGTAACCCATTATTGGTCAGTCTGAGGCCAAGTGTACTGGGACATGCCTGTCATCCCAGCTACTTGGAGCCTGAAGCAGGATTGTAAGTTTGAGGCAACTTGGACACTTACTAAAATCTTGCCTCAACATAAAAAATAAAAAGGGCTGGACATATAGTTCAGTGGTAGGATCCCTAGTACTGGAGAAGGAATTTCAGTAAACTACCATATATATCCATTTTCACTGAAGGAAGATAGGAAATTCAGTGGTTGGAAGTCTCTCCTGATTGTTTGCTTGTAAGTGTGCTGACTATTGATAGGATGTAAAGGAAGTTTCACAACCAGGAAGTAGCAAATGAAGATGAGATCAGTGGAAGGAACAGCTTACCTAGGGTGAATATCAGTAAGGAATGGTTAGTGTGGGAAGAAGGAAATGTGGACATGAGAGACTGAAATGGCGCTTGGAAGTTCTTGCTTGACATGACCAGATATTGGTTTATAGTAGTGTGTATTACCTTTGACCACTCTTTCAAAGAAGTGCATTTGAAACCACTATATCTCTAGAAGGCTGGGGAAATTCCAGCCTTCTCGATGGGACAATACAGTTTACTTTTGTTTATGTTTGTTATTGTACGAAGGAAAGAATTGGCTAGACACTAGTGAATTGTGTCCCAGTGTTTATATATCAGTCTTCTAGTTTGCAGAAATTCTGTTGAGCACTGGCTGTGGGCTTTACCCTGTTTTCTTTCTTTGTTCCTCTTTTAAAGAATTCTAGAGTGCTGCAGAATGCCCCAGTGTAGTGCTGGATCTAGCTTTTGAGTGTGCTTTTGGTCAGGTAAAAATGGACAGCTCCATCTCATTATGGTTATGAAACATCCAGGAGGAGATACAGAGAGTATTAGAGTTTTTATAGCTGGGTCTGGTGGCACTTGTCTGTAGTCCAAGCAGGTGGGAGTCTGAGGCAGGGACATGGTGGGTTTGTAGGTTTAAAAGTAGTCTGGGCTATATTGTGAGTTCAAGGTTTGTCTGGACTATATAGAAGGACCTTGATTTGAAGAGAGATAGAGGAAGAGACAGACGGAGATACGAATACAGAGACAGATATAGAGATATAGCCAGGGAGGGAGGGAGGGAGGGAAAGAGAGAGGGAGAGAGAGAGAGAGAGAGAGAGAGAGAGAGAGAGAGGAGGAGAAATTCATTTTCTGATATCCTTAATCCTTTTAAAAACACAAAGAGAGGCTCTTCATGTTTGTAGAAGTATATGAATGTGTGTATGTGTGCATGTGTGTGTGTTTGAATAATAAAACAGTATTGCAATATTCACTCAAACGTGCTGCGAGCATTTAACCTTCGTGTTTGCTATGTCACAGTGGTGTTGCTTTCACTGGAGGCTTCTCTCTGTGATGTCTCTGCCTGTTTCTGTCAGTGTTGGAGTTTGGAGCAAGGACACCCATCTGTCAGGCTGTGGGGCAGGTGTGGGGGGATGTCTGTATTTGGGTGATGACTGGGGGAGCCCCGAGTGTGATATTCTCCAAGGGTCCTTCTGGCCCTGAGCCTGTGATGCTGTGAAATAATTTGACTCTAATGTAGTGCCGGAGACACTTTTTTTGAAACTTAACGTGCTATCATATCCTTTATCAATATATTGTATCTCTGCAGTTTGTGACATTATGCTGTAAAATGCTAGCACATAAAAGCCTGTAATTTATAAGGCTATATTAGGTACTTACTTTATGTATTATAGCCTGATAGTCTTTGTAATTCAACAGTGCCTATCATTTATTCTATATATAATTCCATGGAGGGTTCTGGTGACATTATAAACCACAAAAGCAGAGCTCAAGTGGTTAGTCATTAGAACCCCAAGATAGAAATACCTTGTATTACATTATTCAGTATTTATTATTTTCCATAATGTGAAGCTAAAACACTTGGATTGAAAACACTCTGTTTACATTCCACATCACAGTATTCATATACATGTCAATCAGAAACGCTGGCTTCGGCACCCCATTATAACCATATGGAACTGTGTTTTTGTTTAAATGTGTGTTTGTTATACAACGATGTGCTGTCCATCGTCCTGCACAACAGCTTTCTTCCCCTGGCTGGTTATCAAAAAGGAAATTCTGTTGCCCATCAGTTGGGAAGTGTTTTTGCTGCCTATTAAGTTAAAGAGAAGCAAAATACATTTGTTTTTGAATTAACTTGAAAGCACTCCTACCAAATTTGCCAAAAATAAATATTCTACAAGGTTCTTTTACACAGAAACCACTGCAGCATTGGTCAGGCACCAGAGGCTGTGGTTACACTAACATATGTTGAAATGCATTCGTTCATTACTGCAGAATGCTGTAGTATATTTTAATGAGTTCTGTGTGCGAGTGTCCAAGCTAATCACATAATCACTTTGATCAATCCGACCTTCTTCAGGAAGCCGGTTCCAATTCCTGCACAACGCCGCCCTCCTGGCTGTTCCTTCCCCCTGTCCCCAGTGCTGTTTGGTTTTGTCGGGGGCATTTTGCTTACAGAAGCTATGGGTGGTGTGACACTTCAGGGTCACAGCAGTGGATGGCATATTTCACTTGGTTTCACAATAAAAATTATGCTCCACCCTCTCCTTCTAGCCCCTGATTCTTGCATAAGTTGAATATCTTTTCTTGAGATTCTGACAGACAAAAAGTTTAGAAAAAGGGAGAGGTACCAAAAGTTAATAAAATAGCGGAGTTGTAAAGTATCTGAAGCCAACCTATTGTAAAAAATGACCTGTTTTATGATAGCACATTATAACTACTCACAGTGGCGAGCGCGTCTGTAGAGGATCTGCGGTTACAGTCATTTATTATTTGTTCGAAGTGGAGGAAGAGAGAAAGAGATTTAAAAACAAAGAAGAGGAAAAACTGGGAGCAGCAAGCGGATCACTTTCACTTTAAATCACAGCGCAGTTTCTTCTCTAGCCAGTGAGTAACTTGAAAGTATTGAGAGATAAACAACCCGAGCAGAGGCCTTGGATTCTTGCCATGTGCAAGGATCTCAATTAAGGGATGAAATTGCAGGACACTCCTCAGTTTGAGCACAAGTGAGCTTGGCTCTGCAGCCAGGCAGTGGGCAGCAGGGCTGTTCTGGTTGTGGGCCTTAGGGCTGGCAGGGCAGAACCACCAGCATTAGCATTAAGGGTGCTTAGTAGCACAAATCTCTTCAAATCCATAGGAGAATAGACCCCTGCAAGGGAAAACCGAGAGAGAGTGGGGATTTGACTCGAATCCTTTCTTTGTTAGAAACATTTCTTTTCTTTGGCATTTGCTGATGACTAAGTCATGTCGAAGATCACAGATGGAAAGCACCTTTGATTCTCTGCAGAAGACTGAGATTTTTTAAGTACTATTGAAAATACAGGTTGCAGAGGATATTGGAATTATCATATTTTGGGGGACATGAATAGTGATTCTCTCCATTTTAGCGCTAATTTGCATCGCCTGTGCTGTCATATTTTGCTGTGGCTCCATTTTCTCTAAGTATTGCATTATGGACTTAAAAGGTGTCATTTTCCAAATGATGGAGGTATGGAAGCACATTTTCCTTATTTCGTAATTTGCACACAGACTGAAGAAGACTTAACCATTGTCACAAAATTTGGGTATGATGGATCTTGTATTTTAACTGGATTGTGGGTGTAGGGAAATCTACCAGTACATTAATTTTAATGGAAGATGTGGCATTTGGAAAAATATTTTGAAAGTTAAGTCGTGTTCATTTTCTTCCTCATTGCTTCACTCCATTTTTAAAGTCCCGCTCATCTTTGACTTCTGATTTTTTTTGTGCCACTTACAGATAATTATTAAAGGTTGTTGTGGCTTTGGTGATATTTGTGTTTTTTTGTGATGGGTTTATTTATTAAGATACAAGTGCAGGTGTTAATTTATCCTGAGCCTGATGGGAGACTGGTTTGGTGGGGCACTAACCCTCTTTACTGATGCTACCCATGAAAGAGAGCTCATAAGTGACACGTTGCAGATTCTTTTTCTCTCATGGGGTGCTTTGACACCCAGGTCTCTGTGACTGTGAGTACTCGCTTTAGGCACGGTTGAGGCTGTAGATTCCGGTATTATTTGGCCCTCTAATAATGACTAAGGCAGAAACCTAAATTAGATGTAGGTAGTTTTGTGAGCCTGTGCTTATGATTATTATTATTTATGTATTTGGTACAGGGTCTCACGGTGCAGCTTGAACTGACAGTGATCGTCTTGTTCTCAGCCTCCCCAGCACTGGGATTACCAGCATGTGCCACCATGCCCAGGCTCCGTGCCCAGCTCAGTGGGCCCAGGCATGGGGCCAGTGTGCCATGTAGTGCCAGTGATCAAATCCCAGTCCCTGTGCTTGCCTAGGCAGGCACTCAGTCCTCTGAGCTATCTCTCCAGCCAGGTCTATGTTTTTACCCTGAACCAGCTTTTCTCTTATTTCCTACAGATGAAAAGCTATGGGGATCGGTTGTGTTAGGAAAGGTAAATAATAATGCATTAAAGCCGGAGTGCTAATGGTGGAGAATAGCGAGAGATGGAGAGTTCATAACATTTAATTTTTGCTCAGAATAGATATATAATATTTGACTTATTGTTTTCTTCTGTTGTAGTAGGCTCATTTATTAACGATCACACCCATTGTCATTTAACTTTCAGTTTGGGATTAATGCTCACCAATTGTGTTTTTCTGGTTATGAAATCAAGGCAAACTAAACGTATATAAGCTAATAAGGCTTGGCTGGCTTCTTCACAGAGAGGTAGAAAGTGATGAATTCATGTTCGGGAAAGGGGCAGGGTAACAGGGTAGAAGAGAAAGAAGAGGAAGCCCGTTTCAGCTCCAGTGGACTCTGTCTTCCTTGAGCCCCGGACGGGCTGTGGTAATATGCTGTGTTGATCTGCTGAGGGCAACGGGCCCCTCTGTATTTCCTGCGCTGCAGAGCATCCATCCTGAGTCAGGCACAGCGCTTGCACACGCTCCCTCGCTCTGCAGTCAGCCTTCGAGTGATATTTTACATTGCTTAAAAACTATGTGAGTATTTGTTGCTGTTGTGTAGGAAGGAAATAAATCAAGGGCTTTTGTGGGATTTTCAATCCTTCCCTAGAGGAAAGAGCTAATATTAAGGCCTTCACAAGTGGGATTAATTTAGTGTATCTCTCAGGAGCCTGTTGGGTATTATATTTATACATTATAAAATGTGTTTTGATATGCTTTAGATTAATATTTTTCTATCTTCAGGTTTAAAAATATGACCGTTAGTTTCTGCGTGGGGTGGTGGAGATGAGGAAGCGAGGAGAAACCCCGTCCGGCCACCGGGCCTTGCTGCTGCGCCTGCGATGGCCCTGGGACTGCCTCAGAGGCCAGGTGGACCTGGTTGGTGGGGCTGAGAGGAACTATTCTCTTAGATTTTCCCCTTGCACTTTTTACATTTCACTTTTAAAATTGATGCCCTTCCTCCTAAGCTCTTGTCGCACATGGTGCTGGTGGCCAGTTGCCAAACGTCGGGGGTCCGGCCATCCCTAGCAGCTTTCCCCCGACGTCTGCAGGCAGATGCTGGCAGCTCGTCACCTTTCCCTCCCTCCTGCACGCCGCCTTCACGGATCGCTGCGTGTGCTGGTGCTCGTGTGTCAGGGGGAAGGGCGCAGCTGCAGCAAGGGCCACCCCTGGAGACCCGCGCTTCCTGTCTCCCAGGCGGAGGCTGTCGTGGTCAGTCTAGCCCTGTGACCTGTTTCCCCTTCCTTTCCTTATGTGTGTTTGGCAGGAAAGCCCATCGGCCCCCCCTGCAGAACACTAAACTGGGGCTGAGTAGAGACGAAGAGGGAGCCGACTCGGAGGACGCGGTCTGTTATCAGCAAGTCCGGTGCTGGTGCTGAACATGTGCCCGCGAGTGGCAGTGAGTCCCTTTCATTATCACAAGTGTAAATGGATAAGTGTGCCTCACACAATGCCAGGACTAGGTAGCTTATAAACCAAAGTGCAAAGGTTCTGTGAACTTTGGTCACACATCTGGGTCCTTCTGAACCATTCAGGTAACTGTGGGTTGGGATTAGGGCAGAAAATCCTGATCTGTTTACCTTTTAGGGAAGGCGTTGGCCTTTCTGCTTCATAGGCTGTGTGGCGACACATTGTATAGTTCGTCCATTACCAAAACCTCCGTTGCGTGATAGAAAGGCTTATTCAAATGCCTGTCTTATTCCTGTGAGCTTCATCACAGCGGGATCCAGTAGCCCCACAAATCGGCAGGAAATCCACCATAAATTTTTCAGCTCCTTGATGATTGAGTGTTTGTACTGTAGCAAGTTTTTTTGGCAATATTGTATAGGTTGGATAAGAAATTTATTTTGAATGAAAGCCCAGCTAAGGCTTTTTAAATTTTCCCCTTTTTCTTCTTTACTTCCAATCCTCCCTTTTCTGAGTTGGAACCTTCTTTCTGTGTGCTCTGATGCTTGGTTGAATGGTAGGATATTGAAGTTCTCCTCATGCCTCACAGACATAAAGTTAAATATACAGCAATGAGGAAGAATCCAGGGGATAAGCCGTTAAGCCCCCCAGCAGACTTGAAGATGTTGTAAATATATTCAAATGACAACTCTCCCATCCACTAGACACAACATCTTATTTCATTTTGAAAACAAGTCGGAAGCATGCCCCAAGAATTTCACATTGAATGTGTGGTGTATGCAAGTATTTCTTCATTATTCCAAAGCACCAGCCCACAAATGTGTCATAAATATATTTGGTTGTGTTGGACTTTGTTACATTTTCCTTCCAATGAGATTGCCCCTTCTCCTATTTTGTTGTCTTGGTTGATTCTCCACATACGCATAACGTGCACTTTTGAAAATATTTAGTCAATGAAATTTCATCCATAGGCCGTTAACTGCTACCAGATTCCATGTGTTTACTTGTTTATATAGTCAGATGATGACGATGCAGTAGCATCTCCCTGACGTTTCAGCTGGCTTCAGGGACATTTAGGCATGAGACCGCAGGCATCGTGAGGACCTGCCGTCTGGTCTTGCTGAAGGTATTTGGGAAGGAGTGTCCCCAGGTCCTCTTGGGCCAGGCTGATGAGCACCAGGGCTGCTGAAGGTGTGCAGAGGATTCTTGTGGGAGTTGTGGTTCTACTGGTATCCTTCGCAGACAGGAACCTTTTCCACACAAAGGAAGCTCCTTAACCAAGACCAGTAACTCTATTTTCTAACAGGGACTCAGGAAGCCAGAGCACCCCAGTGTCCACACAGTGGAAGAAAGGTCTACTCTCCAGAAGTAAAAGAGACAGAGGAAAGGAGCTGTAGACTGTGCTTTCATATTTTCCCCAGCAGCTGAACGTGGGGCCCTGAATTCGTCTCTAGGGTGATGTCTTCAAACTGTGAGGCCCTTTTTACTCTGAAATTGTGTAGTTTCACCTAATATTTTTTATTTGTTCTTTTATTAGCAACAGAAAACTATATTTAATCCAGCCCCAAATTACACATTGTAGAAAAGTGTCAGTTTTTTTTTTATAATAAGGCCCACACAACTGCACCATTGTGACTTAAAGTTAGCATGATAAGTACCTGTAGCTAATTTAAGAAATTTATGAACTATGTGTTGGCTCTGTATTCAGTATCAGTGTGAATTTATATAGCGCTTTCTGTGTCTTACACTGGAAGTACCTTACACAAACTGTACAAAGCAAACAATGATATTATGGCTATCCCTCTTTTATAATATGGAAGCTGTAAAATAGAGACATGTGTCTCCAAAGTTATCTAAATGAAGAAACCAGGCTCTGAACAGGCAGCCTGCCTCTAGTTCTGTCTGTGCCCTTAACTTCTCGATCAGTCTGCTATTCAATTAGCCAAATTTGTCCTTTTCCCTAGAAATCACAGAGGCCCTATAAGTTACTGCTACTCACATGCACCACTGTGAAAATAAGTTTGACCTTTTAAATCCCTGAGTGTGGAGGAAGGAAGCTACTCAGTGGGACCAGTCTGCAGTTATTGTGGCTAATTCCTTCTTCTTCATGCCTCGTTCTTGGGAAAACGTTACAGAGATTTAAGCTTTATTAGGAGGCATGATATTTTTAACTTGTCTCTGAGAAGAAAACTAAATTGCTGTTAGTCATCCGTAAGTCAGTGCAATTGATTAGGTCAGAGTGCTTTCTGTCAGAGATCTAGCACAGGTGGTGGAGTAAGGGACCCAAGCTCTGAGTGGGAAGACCTGAAGGCCTAGGGGAAGGGGTTGAGGACTTGTTCTAATGTCTGCATATGGTGTCTGGGTGGGTGGGGCGGGGAATGGAAGGGCCAATGGGAAGGGACCAGGGCTGATGGGAGAGGCCAGAGGGCTGATGGGAGTTCTAGTGTTCTGAGGAGACAGAAATGAGGAGGCTGTAGTTTCAGCAAAGAAAGCAGTAAAGCTCAGGATAATACCATTTATTATAAAGCCTATGTAGAGTCATATCTAATTCCATTTATCTTTTTCCTTTTTCTTATTCTTTGGTGTTTCCCCTTTCACCATATGTTTGTAGTTCCCAAGAGTGCACACTTATCTAAATATTTTGAACATTAGAGTGTCACATTATCATGAGTTCAGTCGGCGCGCGCGCGCGTGTGTGTGTGTGTGTGTGTGTGCGCGCGCGCACGCGCGCGCGCGCATGCGCGAGAGTACTGTTGAATTACCTGAAATTTATATTTTTGTTCAGCTGTTTTTGTTTGTTTGTTTTAAGTATATTCTGGGGCTGAAGGGATAGCTCAGTGGACTAAGCGCCTGCCTCGCAAGCTCAGCGACTTAGATCCCCAGTGCGGTGCCTGCCCTGAGACTGAGCTTGGTGGTGCACACCTATAATCCCAGCGCTGGTGAGGCTGAGACAAGAGGCTGGAGGATCACTATGGATTTGAGCTGTGTAACAGGATTGTGTACTAAATCAGTCAATCAATCAGTCAATCAATCAATCAATGATTTTTAAAAAGTGTATTTTGTGAATAACAGTTGATTTGCTAATATATCTTTAGAAGAAAAACTGCAAAACCTAGAAACAGGTATGATTTGTTATTTAATAAAGCTACTTGTTTTGATTCGTGATGATTTGTATTCAGTATTTTCACCCTCAGAAATGTTTTGATTTTGTGTTCCTTCCACACTATTTTTCTTTTTTTCTGTTCTTTCATGGCATCTATATATGTTCCTCCCCTTAGCTATTTTTGTGGGGTTTTTTTTATAAATTTTCCCCTGTCTTTTTTTTCAATATTTCTTCACTTGGTACAGGGCCTCAATACGTAGTTCAGACTCACAGTGAGCCTCCTGTCTCAGCCTCCCTAGCGTTGGGATTACAGCAGCGCGGTTGCCACCATGCCCAGTTTCTGGCCTGTGGTGCTGGGGCTTGAGGTCGGGTCCTTAGGATTGCCAGGCAGGTACTTCAAATGCAGAGCTATCTCCCCAGCCCTTGGCTTTCTTCTCTGTCAGTCTCAGGTCTCACAGAATATCTGACAGTATGCCCCAGATTTAGCAAAGAGAATTTCCAGGCTTTTGTCAAATTAATGATTAAGGCTTTTGGAAGATGTAATCAGTGTAAAAATAAACATGATTATGATGATGTAAATTGTACCCCATAAATTTGTTTTTGAATAAAATTGACAAAAGGGTGAGATCTCAACAAGAAATTCTTCAAAATTTCAACCATGAAAAGTAAACATTTTAGAAATACTAGTCTTAAAAGAAATCACAGTATGTTTGATATGGATACAACTGATAAATTAATCAAATTATTATATATTTTTCATAAAAATGAGCTGATTGCAATGAAAATAATTTCAGTGAGATGAGAATGAGAAAGATAAAATAGGATTGCTAACCATGGTAGTAGTTTTCTAAAGTATATTGATGAAGGAACTTGAATACACTCTAGAAATTAAGCATCAATAGTGGTAAAGGTCTGCTTAAAATGTTTATATTTAACATTTTAACACTAAAAGGTGCATAGCTAGATGACTTTTTGAGAATTGCCAAAGCCAATAATTAGAAAACAGAAGAAAATACCCAATTGAGTTTCACTGGCCCTGACTAACCCTGGCCTGCTTCACAATTTCCCACCAAAGGAATCAAAGTCCACGTTTGGAGAAAGTGTGAAAGAGACGGTGCTCTTTCTTGGCAGTGTCACCCCACCACTGAGCAGGCCCTGCCCCTCTCCTCCGTCTCTGCCAAAGTCTCTTGGCATTTTGTGTATCCATGCTGCCCTAAATCCTCCTTTGGACAGCTGTCACCCAGCTGTCCAGGGACACAGCCCCAAGGAAAAAAAAAAAACCCTGACCCTCTGAGACAATTATCCACAGCACACTCCTGGTCTCATATTTATTTGACACATTCAAAACAAAACAAAATAAAACAAAACAAAACAAAATAAAACAAAACAAAACTACATCATCATTTTAATTAACTTACTGCTTTTTTTTCTCATGTGCAGCATAAGGGCAGAGATTATGTTTTTCTTTGATCATAAATGTCCAGTAAATATTTAGAGAATGACAAAATGAACTGAGCTCATTTGTGCTGAGAGTGACCCAAAGTGGTTAGGTGTCTTTGTAGTTTTGGAAGGAAAGGTCTCTTGCTTGAAAATCCTCTTTGATGGCCTTTACGTGGTGATATAAAAGTGGAAAAACATACTAGTTTTACTAGCAGAGATATTTGGGGTTCAAGAGATCCTAGAAAAGAGCCCCACCCTCTATGAATGAACAACTCCCTGCCTGCCTTACATACACTGTCACTGTTCTCTTAAACGCTTACCTGTCTTCCTTCCTTCCTTCCTTCCTTCCTTCCTTCCTTCCTTCCTTCCTTCCTTCCT
>PVJA010003432.1:80287-95296 GCA_004027025.1 Myocastor coypus | reverse complement strand
ACACACACACACACACACACACACACACACACACACACACACACACATACACACACACACACTTAAAGATCACTGGAAGAATTCTGATTAGAAACCCTATGAGACAGGAGGTAGGGAGCGGCCAAGCTGGCTGGCAATGTAAATGGTATCCATCAATTACAAGGTCCCAGGACAGTTCCAAGTAATTCACAGGATGCTGTATGTGAAACTCCTCCCCAGCTCCCATAGGATGTGGATGTATCCAAGACGCCACAAGGTGCCCACCGCCCTAACTCTTCACAGTAATCTGCTCTGTCCTCCAGACTTTTATATTTGCTTATCTCTTTTTCTCTTTCATTCAACCCAAATTTGCTCAGCAGAATTATTTTCTCCCTCACCTCTTAGCCCTTCATTTCCCTAATCAGTTTTTGGCAATGTTAAAAAAAATGTGTAAGAAGATAGAGGAAACAATGTTAAAGCTTGAAATCTGTAATTAAAAAAAAAGAAATTTAATAAAAAGAGAATGTCCTGGTAAGCGCACCGAAGAGCAAGAGTCAGTTCCTGGGGTTAATTTCTATCTGACTTGTCAGGGACATTAGAAAGTGAATTCAGGGAGGGCCACTGATTCAGCCCTACCTCTGCCACCTGTGTCAACAACACAGGTAGAACCCACAGTGCTAAGGCAGGAAGAACACGCTTTCCATAAATGAATCTTTCAACTTCAACGAAAGTGCATCAAGAAGACATTTTTCCAAAGAGACTAAGAAACACATTAATTGTTAGACACTCTATAATTGCAAGTTCGTTCTACCAATCTTATTAGAATATTTTAAATAAAAATTTGACTATTTGCCTTGAGTTGATTAACTGTCTTATAAAAACGCTAGTCATTATATGATTATTCCTTTATTCACTCTATTCCTTAAGAACTGGCCAGGTCCCTTGACTTTCTGAAACTTTGTTTGAAATCTTTAAGTTTCCATTTTGAAAATAATATCACTGAGCCGGGTGTGGTGGCTCACGCCTGTAATCCCAGCACTCGGGAGGCTGAGACAGGAGGATCGGTGCAAGTTCGAGACCAGCCTGGGCTACAAAAGTGAGCTCAAGGCCAGCCTCAACTGCATAGTGAGACCCTGTTTCAAAAAGACAAAAAAGGGGCCTGGCGGGATGGCTCAGTGGTCTAAAGCGCCTGCTTGGGAGGGTTTGGGCGGCTTCAGGGACCGTGGTTCTATCCCCAGCACCACATGCTGCGCCAGCCCTGCCCTCAGGGTGGGCTGAGTCAGCCATAAAGATGAGTGAATAAATAAACAAAGAAAAATTTTTAAAAAAAGAAAGAAAATAATATCACTTCAACTTTTATGAAAATACTGAATATAGTTATAATAGTAGGGATTTTTTAAATATTTTAACAAGTATGAGTGAGTGCATGTGTACAGCACAGTATCACAAATGCCATCAAACGCCAACTACACCAATTCTTAGCCTAACTGACCTGTTCCCTAAGCAGTGTAACTGTGAGCTTCACGTTGAGATTTATGTCCTTCTCGGAAATGTCATCCAAGAAGATCTCAAGTTAAAAGAGACTTAGGCAAACCAGTCATCATCCTCTAGTTTGACTGTCCAAGGAGAGGATCACAATTAGGTCTTTCTCTTAGCCACTTTGGAGTTTGAGGGGCATCTTCTGAATAAAGAGATATATTTTTGTGTACTGATTTCTAGCACTGAACAGCAACTAATTTTTACTGTGGAACACTGATAATGCCTAAAACAAGATTGGTATTTCCCATTCACTGCTTCATTCTCAGACCAAGTAAACATTCCCCAAACCTACCAATATAACTTCAATGAAAACAGCAAAAGGAAGGTCCCCAGTGTGCTTCACCCACTTCATCTGGCTCTCAGACACACTTGTTCTTTTCTTTTTTTAGGAAGCAGGCCTAGGCAAACATTTGCTATGACAACGTAGAGGTCAAGACTCTGGATTTATTTTTTTACATACCACTTCTCTCAAGCCACTGTTTGCGAATTATTGCACAAGGTGCCAGGATATTCCCTGACTGCACCAGCGGCGATTTCTTGATAGATCCAGTTCCTACAATAACAGCCATAGATCACAAAATGAGAGAGTTGGGGAATAAGTGGTTCGGGGCCTGTGTGTTTTGGCCTGGTATTGCTGAGAATGTATAATCTGGAGAGATGTTAGCTTTCTAAACAAACATAACCTCTGGTTGCATCCAACGAGGAAATAAAGTTTAAATATGTTCCCTTCATTAAACAGCTTTAGAAAGTTAGCGTTTGTTGAGTTCAAAATTGACATTAGTTCTGTGATGAGCAAAAATGATCCCAGGAATGACCGAGCCCCTCTGCCCGCACCCTGGGGTTACCACCAGTCTTTGGTTGTCTAATAAGCTTCACTAAGAATGTGTTTCAGGTGACTCTGACCTATAAAATAAACAGTGGTCAATTTCAACATGCTTGAAAAGGTCCCCAATCAGAGTTGGCCTTTGACAGGAAGGCTGAATTGCATCCACCCATTTCATTTTGGAATCCTTTCTTGCCCAGATGTGGCCAATGCAAAAGTGACAATTTTCTGCCAAAAATTCGTGAAGAAACAAAATAAATAAAAATAAATCTCTGGGGGCTGGGGAGATAGCTCCGAGGCACAAGTGCCTGCTGGGCAAGTGCAAGGTCGTGAGTTCGAACCCTGGTCCCACCAAAAAAAAAATAATAATAATAATAAATCTCTGAAATAGGAGAAGCTACCATGTTTTTAAGGGCGAACAGCTGGCATCCAGGAATACTGTGCAACACAGCAGCCCAGAATTTGAAGTGCATTACAGTTACAGCTACAGTCAGGAAATGAACCCAGAGTGTGAAGCACTTGGTGCTGCTTGTATTCAAAGGAAATCTGTAAGTGTATATTGGTATGTGAAGAAATATTTCTTTTTTATTTTAAATACATTTGGTTGTTACAGGGACTCCCTGTGCATCTTGGACTCATGGTGAGCCTCCTGTGTTCAGTCTCCCAAGTGCTAGGATTATAGGCGCACGTCACCACACCCAGTCTCAGTCACTGTTTCACCCCACTGCAGGGCCGTCATGACACACTGGGGATCAAACCCGAGCTGCTGCACTCTGCCTAAGCAGGTGCCTTAGCCCGCTGAGCTATCTGGCAGCCCCACACCTAGTTTTGGGGGCTACTTGGGCAGGGCTGATGTTCTGGGACTAGCACGGCATGTGATACCAGGAATGTAGCCTGGGTCCTTGCATTTGCCAGGCAGGCCCTTACACTGCCAAGCTATCTCCTTGGCCCCTACTCTGTTGTTTCTTTACTTGTGTATTAAAAAATATTTACAGCTTTTTGCACTTGAAGTTTTTTGGGTTCTACAATCATGATGTTGCTACAGAAGCATTACTTGAATGAGAAATAAAAATGCAGAAATAGGCATGAGTAATTTACATATACTTTATAGTTTGCTCTGACCAAGACAGATATCAGAATTTCATTTATATCAATATAGAGCTTTTTCTCTGGCTCTAATTAGTATCAAAGGGTATCTGCTATCTAGATAGCAACAGAGACAAATTTTCTTAGCTCACTTATTAGCTGAGGTCTTTTTTACAATATGTACAGATATATGTGGGCATACAAAATTCAAGTTATTAATAAATTATTCATGCAAGAATAAAAACTTTAGTAAAGAATAACTTATTATTACTGAAAATCACAAAAAAAAAAAGACCACAGGAAGATTTAGAACACATCCTATGTAACTAAAAAGAAATTATTAAAAAATCATGAACTAAAATGATTATTCATTTTATATGAATAAAATAAAACATTCATATGAATAAAAATAATAGAAGCAAACTACATAATCCTTTGTGATTTTGGAAAGTGATCATTAAAAAATAATAGTCTCAGTAAAATTAATCTCATAGATATGTCTCCACATTTGTAGCTGTTCCAGAGTCCATGGTTGGTTCTTACATCCTTATTTTTGTGCATTGTGTTTTAGATATGGAAACCACAGGTTATTATATTAATACCAAATATAATAAAACTAGAAACTTTTAGGTCCTGAAAAGTAAAATGGTTTTAAATGAATCATTTAAATTCAATATTACAATTTACTTTAAAAAATTTTTAATATAATTTTTTTGTGTGTGTGTGGGACTACGGATTGAACTCAGGACCTTACACTTGTCAGGCAAGTGCTTATTCTACTCAGCTATCTCCCCAGCCCTACATATAATTTCAATACATTTTGTTTAAATTTCATTAATATGAATTTGCTATGCAATAAAATACAAGCATTTTAAATTAACAACACTTCATATTTTTAAAAAGTTATCTATCTGTCTGTCTGTCTGTCTATCTATCTACTTATTTATTTGACACATGGTCTGTACAATTTAGACTCCTAGCAATCCTTGTGTCTCAAACTCCTCAACAGTGAGATTACAGGCATGCACCACCATACCTAGTTTCAGTCACTAGCAAGGCATACCCAAGTTCCTGGGCCAGCACAGCATGTGGTACTGCTCATCGAACCCCAGCCCTTACACTTGCCTAAGCAGGCACTTAGACTGCAGAACTATCTCCTCAGCCCTCCTTAACATTACTGAAGGTGCTATAGTCTTCTGTGTTTTCCCTTATAATGAACTAGCTATTTTGATTTGTTCTCTTGATGAATAGAGGCGAGATTTTCAAGGAGTTTTGTGTGCTTCCTTCCTGTTACAATAGTTCTTACTCCAACAGGCAAAGAATGAATGATAAACTCCTGCCGATAGTTACATGCATCCATTCTAATCACATATTTGTAAAGCAAGGAAAGAGCCCACAAGTTGTTCTGTGAGTCCAGTAGTCCCTGGTGGGCTAGACCTGAGCACTGAATGTCATTTGTTCCTGGACCCTCATATCTCCTTCTCTAATACAGGTGCTGTGGCAGGTACTGAAGCCCTGCAGTGGGCCAAGGATGCCACGGGCAACACAGTTTCCTGTCAGCCTACCTTGCTATCAGTCATGGAAATTAGGATTTAAATGATGCCATCTCACTAACACTTTCAATGATTACTTGTTAAGTGTATTCTTTGGGTCTTCCAAGAAAAATGACAGCCTATGGCTATCTTAGTCAATTATAGTAAATGTATTCCAGTGTGTTCACTTCTTTGAATCGTTGAAAACTTTTTAATACAGACTGGCAGAGTCTCTTCACTGACTGGTTATTGTATTCTCCAGGCTTTCCAGGGCCATCTTATTCTATGTAAGGATTGTTTTGTTGTTTTTGTTTGTTTGTTTGTTTGTATTTTAGGAAAGGGTCTACAGTGTGTTCAGAGTCTCACCACTAGATCGCACTCATAATGATCCACCTGTTTATAGCCTCCCAAGAGCTGGGGTTACAGGCCCACACCACCATGCCCAGTCTCAACTGCAGTCTTAGAGCACCCCCAGAATGGGGCCAGCAGAGCAGGCTGCAGGGATGAAACCCCTGGCCCCTGTATCTGCTTCCAGGCACTTTAATCTGTTGAGTTATTTCACTGACCCACTGTACGTAAGGATTCTTAAGGAAATACAAAATATTATCCTTTGGGTTTTGTGCCAGAAAGTTAGACACCGACCCTATTGATCATATTTCTATTTTCTAGTTTAATACTCACCTCCTATCTGCCTCCTTATTTATCAGACTTAGAATCCACTCTTAGACTATCATGGTACACAGGTCTTGTCTTCTTTGTGGCAGAACCAAGGCTCCTCTAGTTGAGACTTCAATGTTTATGCCTGTTTATGTGTTAACATGCTGGAAAGAAACATCAGGGTAATTACTGAAGAGATCAATGGCCATTTCACATTCGAATCTTTTTTTCCCCCATAATCATTGAGCCCAAATGTAAATATACCCTATGTATATTATATATATATATATATGAAATAAAATAAACTTCAGTAATCCACTTAGGTTTTGAGAGATGATTACCTGGTCAAAGTCAAGAATTGATTATAGTCAAGAATCCATTATAAAACTATAAGTTTCAGAGAAATTCAATTATTACTTAATTGATTTGTTCTTTTTACAAATTCAGGGAAGCCAGCTCCTGTCCCAATTAACTTTTGTTTGTAGATTTCTTAGTTCTTGACATGATTGGCTTTCATCCAACTTTATTGTTTTGTCGAGCATGTATATTTGGTAAGTCATGCATTTTTAGATGGGTCTGTCTGAACACCCTGGCTCCAAAATCTTGCAGATCTTTTCCTAACGCATATCTCCATTCTCCACTTTGTTAAAAATCTATCATCACACATATACAGAAGGACAGATTGTATTATAGCAAATTTTTTGAAAAAGATAATTTGAAAATGAATAATAACATATTCATTAAAACAAAGCACAGTATTCTTAAAATGCATTTATTCATGTGAATTCTCTCTTTTTTAAAATGTCATATATTTTGTACAAGGTCTCACTATGCAGTTTCAACTCATAGTGATCCTCCTGTTCCAGCCTCCTCAGCACTGGGATTCCAGGCCTGCTCTGCCATGCCCAGTCCCAATGGCCAGTTTGGAGCATCTGGGGGAGGGGCCAGCACTGGGTAGTACTGGGGATAGAACTGAGGTCCTTGAGCTTGCCTAGGCAGGCACTTTAACCAATGAGCTAGCTCTGTGGCCCTATAGATTTTTTATAATGTTGATGTCCTCATTGGGTAAAAAAAGTCTACACTGTGATTTTAACAGTTTTGCTGCAGAAATTTGCCTATATTTTAAGAAAAGTAGACTAAAAAGTGCTTATTTTGGAAAAAAACACTAAGTTTTTAATAAAAAGATATCTGGGTTATAAAATTTATGAGTTAACTTAATTAATGGATACGTTCTTTGCATTTTAGGGTGATTGAAAAGTAGGTGCTGACAGTCCTTAATGAAAAAAGAAAAACAAACCAGGTGTGGCAACACATGCCTGTGATTGCAGCCTGTGGATGGCTGAGGCAGGAGCATCACCTCAAGTTCAAGGCCAGTCTGAACTACACAATGAGATAATGTTTCAGGAAGAGGAAGAAGAAGAAGAAGAAGAAGAAGAAGAAGAAGAAGAAGAAGAAGAAGAAGAAGAAGAAGAAGAAGAAGAAGAAGAAGAAGAAGAAGAAGAAGAAGAAGAAGAAGGAGAAGAAGAAGAAGGAGAAGAAAGAAGAAAAAGGAGGAGGAGGAAGAGGAGGAGGAGGAAGAGGAAGAGGAGGAAGAGGAGGAGGAGGAGGAGAAGGAGAAGGAGGAGAAGGAGGAGAAGGAGAAGAAGAAGGAGAAGGAGAAGGAGGAGAAGAAGGCAGCTAAACTTTGAGCATCTAATTCCCATTAATAGTAGTTTTCTGTGTAAGGAGGAAAGATTTCTCTTTTCTAAGATTAAAAGTGGGGCTACCAAGCAACTTCTCCCCCTGCTGTTTAGTTCTGAGGTTCAAAGAACTGCCAGGTGGCTTTTGGTCAAGCAAGGAAAAGCAAAAGAGTTTTGCTGTGACTAGGTGGTGCTTTTCCAAATCTATTTCTGTGGGGGATTTAGGCACTGAAAGTCTTGGGTCCCAGTCATAGATGTGACTAGATTTCTACATACCAAATAGAAGAATACCTTCTTAGCTGTCTGTACACTGACTTACAGGATTTTGATCTTCTGTTAAAATAGAGTAAATTTGAGAAGTCAAGTAACAGTTTCGAGGTTGGTCAGTTCTAACTCATTACCTTTCTACCATAAGTAATCACGCAGGCACAGCACTGTCCACCCATGCCCTCGAGACAGGCACTACATCCTTTGTGATTACTCAAAGTGGCCACTAAAGGTCACTCTTACTCCATTCTCTTGGCCCAGGTTCGAGCCGTGGGCTCTAGTATAAAAATGCCTGGCAAAGGATACACTCTGGAGGAAGAAGCTCGAGGGTCCAGGGACCCAGCAGAACAGTCCGGTCTCAGGAGAGAGCCAGACTTCTCTGCATGAAGCTTTGGAGCAGGGAGCTAGAGTTTCACCTCCATACTAATGCATTTCTAGGAAAACTCTCAAAATTCCTAAAAGCTTCATCTTAAAATAAATTCAGAAAATATATAAAATCGAATGAATTTGCTGTGACTCAGAATGAAAATGCTCTCTGTAAAAGAAAAAAAAAAAAAAAACAGCCATTTTAGGGAGCACAGAAACCTTCAAACCATTCCAGAGCTAGTAAATTAGAACTGATCCTATTTGAAGGGAGTTGATGGAAACCTGAAAATAGCACTTGTGTAGAACTCAAAAACTTACCTAAATCATCTGTAAATATAATGCCAATTACTTGCAGGAGTCATTTCCTTGTTTTATATTATATGTGTTTGGGATATTTAGAAAATGCTCAGATTTAAGAATCTTGCATTTCCTAAGGAAAGCATGGTTTTTCTGAACAGTTCATAAGAGACTCACGAGAAACCAGCACATATATTTAATATCACTATTAATAAGGAAAATATAACTTTTATCACTATTATCAAGGGAAGCATGAATTCAGATAATTTCCCAGTTATAATGTTAACCTAAATTAGTAGTGAAGGAAACTCTAATTAAAACAATTAAACAACTATTATTTAAACTAAAGTGAAAGAAAAATTAAATGAGGAAGTATCAAATATTAAGATTGTACAAAAGTAAGGTCATATTTTAGTAATTCTGTATATAGCCCATAGCACTTGCCAATGATTAATAAAAAGAGTGTCTATATCTTTGGATCTAACAATCTTACTTCTAGGATTTACTTTAGAGAAATCCTGTAGTTGTTTGTTCCAGAAATAATAAACAATAAAAATGTAACAAACTCAGAAATTATTACTGAGAGAACAACTAAATAATTCTATGTGGAGCATTGATTAAGGATAATTGTTTTGTAAGATAAGTTGTCTAATGCAAAAGTCACATTCTACTAGATAATCAGAATAGAATAGTACTTAAAAAAATTAAAAGTTATAAGTATAGTGTGAGCATTATGAAATTGTTGATCTTGTTATTTTTAAGTTATAAAGAAGATAATTTAATAAGGTTCAGTTTGTACCTACAAATAAAGAGGACATTAAGTTTTTGCATAAAGATTCAAGGTTAAGTGTGGTAAAGTCAGGGAATTATTAGGTAAATTTAACATACTTTGAGGAAGGAGAAATGAATTCATGTGCTATGTAAATTAAAATTATTTATATGTAAGTAATTTTCACCAAAACTTTAATATTTCCTGTTCTCATTTATTTGAATAATTTTTTTAACTATCAGGATATGTAACCAAAGGAAGTCTGGCAATATTTCTTATTAGATATCAGTCGATTTCACATACATGTTTCTGCCTAATAGGCATGAAGAACACATTGTAATCTATTACTGAGCCTGTGAAGTTGGAAAAAAGTGTGCTGACATGCACAGCTACGTAAGTTTTCCTTCATATGACTTCATGGAATAAACATTTTGGAAAAGTAGTTGGGAATATTTCAAATACTCGCAGTCTTATTTTTAAAGAAATCTGAAAATAATCCATTTAGTAATGCCCTGAAGTGTGGAATTAAACCACTAGAGTAATTGCAGTGGAACTTTTAAAAATTAGATATAACATTTCAATTTTCTCTCAGCAATAACCATGTACTTAGCTGTAGCAATTCATTGCATATGAACTCTTATTGATACAATAAATATCAGGGCCATACTGTAACAATTTAAATTGATTACAGATTAGAGTCTTCTTTAAATGTTAATAAATATAAAACATACACAGACACACACTCAGCTATGAGTTATAATTAACTCTAATTGTATATTGACCCTGAATAATAAAAGATCACCAGTGTACTGAGGATCTCTTCTGTCTATCTCCAAAACAGCAGCCACGACACTGAAATTTCCCTATTTCTTTTTTTCTTCTGTGTGTGTGTGTGTGTGTGTGTGTGTGTGTGTGTGTGTGTGTGTGTGCAGACTCTCACTATGTAGCTTGGACTTGTAGAGATCCTCTTGTTTTCAGCCTCCCTAGTGCTGGGATTGCAGTGTGCACCACCATGCCCAAACTCCATCCAAGGCCCAGCACCGCAGGGTGACAGGGCTGATGTAGCATGTGGTGCCAGGAATTGAACCCTGGCTGCACTTGCCTAAGCAAGCACTTAGTCTACTGAGCTATTTCACCAGCCCTGAAGCTTCCCTATTTCTAATCTTCCTGTACATGTTTTGATATAGGCCTTTTATTTTTATATTCTAATCCCCTCCCTCCCTATTTTTCCTTCTCCAATTATATCTATTACATATTATTTATATATAATAAATATAAGGATAAGACTATTAGGCAGGAAATGATAGGCACGTGAACTGGACTGGTTTGAGGGTCTATGATGATTGTAGGAATCTCTGACAAGTTAGAAAGGCAGAGCCAACTCACTAGCAAATCATATTAATAGTTGGAATGTCCTTATTCAAGTGAAAACAATCTCAAGAGCTCAAACTTAATCAATGTTGCTTAGTTACAGATATGGAAACAAGCCACTTCGCCAACATCTATAAAACTTTAGTCCCTTCTTGTCCAACCTCAATGAAGCTTTAAACTCTTTTGAAGATTTGGATAGAAGATTTTTTCAAGTCTTGATGGCAGTGAGTTGAATTTGAATTATATTCTAGCTTTTTGGGTGGGAAATTTCTCTCTGTCTTTGATACCCTCACCGTGTTTCCAAATGTAGGTTTTCTATAGCTCGCTTCTTCAGCATGCCATTAATCGTTTCAATCCATGACTGCTGTTTATTTATTAATTTCAAAAAGTCTGTCTGAATTATCTCTTCAATTATCTTATCCTCTCAGTGTTTATTTACTTTTTCTTTCTGGAAATTTTATTACAAATGTGTTCACTTAACTCTTCTTTAAGTTTGCTATCACTTTATCCATTTCCAATTTATTATGGAATGTTTCTCAACTCAGCCTTTCAATTCTGTGCTTCATAGATTGTCTGCCCCACCTATGGCATTCTGTATCTTACCCATTCCATATATGAAGCCTGGTATGCCTGTCTTCTTCTTCTCATGGTTTCTTTCATTGTATATTTTAAATGGTTTTTCTTTTTTTACTTTTAGTGCTAATTTTATAATATTTGGTTCCTTGTTCTATTTCTCTGCTTCGAGTGGCACATGAATTCTCATTTCTTTGTAGTTTTAAAATATGCATGCTCTTCAGATTTTTTTTTTACTCCCTCTTGGTGTCTGTGGGCCCATATTCCATTGGGGTTAGTGGATAAAGTTCCTAGGAATGTGTATGGGGAAATGATGTGGTCATGAAGGTCTCTGCTGGTTCTGTACTTGGGGAGAAACTGAGAGAGCAACTTTCCTTCTGTTCTTTCTGCCTGTTTTCTAAATGTGATAAAGACTATATGCTTTGACAACAGAGCAATATAATTAGAACTTAAAAATAAAAAGATAAGTAAAGTTATCTTATACATAGCAATTACAAAAAAAATGCCAAAAATCACGAGATAAAACTCATATGGAAAACTTAAGAGTCATAATTATGATAATAGAACACTACAATGTAAACTATCTTATTAAGGATATCATTTTATAAATTATGTACATCAGAAATTAATGGTGGATGAGAATTAATATGCTATACATTAATCTACAAATTGAAAATGAAAAATAAAATATGCCTTTGTCTTATAGAAGGAAAGAGTAAATAAAATGACAGTGTAAATCACAAAATAGAAAACAAAGATACAATAGGATAAAAAAAAAAATCACTATTTCAGTAGTCCCAAGCTATTTCTTTGAGACATAAGCAATCAAGTTTGCAAGACGTTGATAAGATTGATAGAGGAAAACTCAGAATACCATGACATCAGTAAAGATCAGGGAAAGGAAGACATTCCCAAGAAGTACATCGCTTGAGGATTTCTTCAGAAAGACAAATACTGTGACAATTTTAGCATAGCAAATCAAGACCAAAAATAGACAAAAACCCTTGTACATCAGTAAGGCACTGAAATCATTTTTAAGCAGGAACATTCTGCACAATAAAACCTGAGGCATAATTTCATGGGCCATCTTCTTTACTTTCAAAGGACAAATAGCCAGTAACTTATAAAAGTTAAAAGTCCATTCTCTTAAAATAGAAGTGATGGTTCCACTAGAACTATGAAAAGGAAGTAGAAGTAGCCGGCGACAATTTAATAGGGCACAGTTCTCCTCAGTCAACCTCTGTCAGGGACAGCTCCACACTCTGGTCACTGTCCTGCTGGCAGCTGAGTCATGACAATTCAGACTTCTAATAAACACAAAGGCAAAGAAAACACACTTCCCAGAGCAGCTTACGTCTCTGACCAACATGCCCCATGCTGCAGGAATAGCAACAAGCTGCAGCCATTGCTACACTCAACCCCACACGAAATCTCCTTCTCGTCCAAGTGCTATACAAGACCAGCCATTTGCTTTCCTCAAACGGAATTAGATCTGGAATCAGTTCCATGGATTTTTCACTGGGAAAAATACCGTGACCCAACCAGCAAGCTGACTTAGTCTACTGTGCCTAAATTTCATTTGTTCTTCAAATTTGCGGCCCTGTAAGCCTAATTAAATATAAACACTGACTTGATTTGTTCTGTTAATTTTTGCTAATTTATTTTGGTGCAATAATAAGATTCCTAATCAATAGGTCTTTGTGTCATTCAGAAGTAAATCATGGTATAGGACAAGATTTTTTTAAAGATATTTTTATTATATCAGAATATTAGACATCAATCTTTGTTTAGTCTTTCAATCTTTAATTGCAATATTTCATTTTTTTCAATTCACCTGCATATTCTTCTTTCATCTCTTTTGCTGATTACTCATCAGAATTCTAGTCTCATGAGGTTTAGCTTTGACCTGGATTATATTGTATCGAACATGCAAGGGAGTGCTTCAAAAGGAATCCAGAGGAAACCTGGTAGCACATCATTAATCTAAGCATGCTGCCATAACTGAAGTCTCTGAGCAGAGACCTCCTCATAGGGTAGAAAAGCAAATACATGAAGATGTTAAAAAATTTAGCCCCAAATTATGCAAACAGGCACTGGAAACATCTCGCTGTAAAGTACATGAGATTATCATAACACTAAACATTTCAGAAGAGAGCTCAATAAATTTCTTCTCCAGTCACCCTATCGCCCTAGGATCCATTGGTCTTTTTAGTAAATGAACACTGGCAAGAAATATGTTCTAGGATTATAGACAATGTAATCAATTTATCCCTCTTCTATAACTTTTTTTAAGTAGATCTGGGAAATTTTACAGTGAACCGTCTCTTTTTATAATACTTGAATTATACCTGCTTTCGGAGTGTTCTCACATTATCTAATAATGTCTATAATACTAAATGATTCTAGATAACTGTTGTCTCAATAAGTGACACAAATGACTCAAAGAACAAACCAGGAGAAAAGCATGCATGATGCCTGAAGCTAGATGAAAAGCCATACTTCCATAAACAAATTTGTGTGCTACTCTCATCTCTTTTCTTTTCTCTTCCCTTTACTTCTTCCTTCCTTCCTTCCTTCCTTCCTTCCTTCCTTCCTTCTTTCTTTCCTTCCTTCTCTTTTCATTTTCTATTTCAGTACTGGGGATGGAAGCCAAGGCTTTAACATTAAACAAGACCTTAACATTAAACTACATGCCCAGCTTTAGTGCACTCCTACACACACACACACACACACACACACACACACACACACACACACTTTTTTTTAATATTTAATGAGTCAAGATCTCACTAATTTGGCCCGGCTGGACTTGAACTTGCTGCCTTTCCGCCCCAGCCTTCCTCAGATGATCAGCTAATGGCATGAACTCGATGGTTCCTAATGGTCTCACATGTGACTTTGATTAATAGCACATAAAAAAGAGAAGTGCAGATGCCTTCTTACTAGTAAGAAACTATTGATTGCTCCATGGAGACTTATGTGGTACACTGAAAAATGTATACAGGGCTTTACCCTTTTTTTCCTGGCACAGAGCTTTAAACAAATCATAGAAATTCATGAATGATAAATATGACTTCTGCAATGCATCATGAGCCTCTTTCCTCCTCTGTGCATGTATGTGTACTTCATTCATGATGTGCTAAACCCACAGAAACATTCACAGGAAGGACTGGATCCATTATTAGAGGACTGAAGTGATGATTCTATCTTGAACATGCAGGCAGGGGGAAGAGTTGGAATTGAGTTCAATCAATCTGAAAATTGTTTAATCATGCCTATATGGTGAAAACTCACTGACATCTTATGAATCAGGAGGTCTGAAGTGCTTCTGTTCTTATAAATACACAATGTTTTGGAAATGGCATTTCCAGATTTCTCAAGGGAGATCTTGGCATCCTGGAGACATCCCTAATCCCAGTATCCGTTTCCTATCCACCCCTTCCACTTGGTTATTTATGAACTGTGTCCTTAAAAATAAAAATGTATTTTAAATATAATGCTTTTCTGAGTTCTGTAAGGAGTTCTAATCCATTACTAGATCTGAAGGAGGAGGCATGGGGAGCCCTGAATGCATAGCCAAGGCAGAAAGAAGCACAGGTGCATCAGGAGTGCAGAGCTTTGCAGAAGTGTCTGAAACAGGGCAATGTCTTTAACAAGATCTGCCATAACTGCAACTAGCATCAGCATTACCATGAACTGTATGACCCCCAGCTGATGTCAACAAACTGATAGAAGAGTAGTTTAAAATTAATTCCAATATATTTCTGGGAAAATGTATTTAAAAGTCAGCTAAGTAGAAATAACTTCACATTGTGAAAGTCGAACAGTTTTCAGAGACCTTAGCCCTGTTTCTAAAACGAACATTAACCTACTACTGCTTCTTCTTTTCAAATTAACTTAATTTTTTTTCATTTTAATGATGAAAAAGATATCAGTGAAACAGTTTCAAAATAGGCTAGTACTGGGGCTGGGGAGATAGTTCCGTGGCACAAGTGCCTGCCTGGCAAGTGCAAGGTCGTGAGTTCAAAGCACAGTCCCACCCAAAAAAAAAAAAAAAAAAAAAAAAAAAAA
>PVJA010003432.1:0-80187 GCA_004027025.1 Myocastor coypus | reverse complement strand
CAGCTCAGGAGTGAGGTAGCTTGTTTGCTAGGTGGGACCCACTACTACTTCTTTAACCAACACCAACTATGCTTCTGTAATGTTCTTATTGACAACATAACCCAAAACAAATCTTCCCCTGATGTTAGTAGCCGTTTTGATAGTGGAGTATGATTATTTCTGAATACTGTTGTCTTCTGTTATTTAATAAGACATAAATTAAGCATTTGGCTAGAGATATCAAGTTGTAATATGTGGTCAGGTATCTATTTAATAATTTCATAAGTAGTTAAGGAAGAAATTTTCTTCTGCATTTCCTAAGAGGTCAGTCTAATCTTTAAAATTAAGTTCAGAAATCACATGAGAAAGGTACTCTACTGGCCCAATTCTTTAACAAACACTCAAAACATAACATTTCTAAACAGAACATCAGCAAATCTAGTCTAGCAGGATAATAAAATGTATGCTATTGCTACGTCCAATTTATCTTAGATATATAAAAACAACAAAGTTTGAAAAACCTACATGTATGAACCCAAAGGGAAATGTTAGAAGCATTCCACTTAAAACTTGGACCAACAAGTTATTTAGTATAACTTTTTCTCAACATATTTGAATTCTAATCACCAAAATACAAGCAAAGAGCATTTCTAAAAGAAGAAATGAAAAAGAGAAAATAAAATTGCCATAACTGGCAGCTGATGCAATCCTTAACAGGAGCAATCTAAGAAAATCATAGATAAATTATTGAAAATAACACAACAGGTTATCAAGATAGATGGACATAAAATTCACATATCAAACTCAATTATATTTGTGAAACTGATGGTTAGCTAAGGGATTATTAAAAAATAACTTTTTGGTTAATCAACATGTAATTCTTATGATATAGCTTAAATAAGTGGCATTATAATTCTTAAAAATCATTACTGTTTATTTTGTTTGTTCATATTAGTTTTTAGTAACTGGCCATTCCTCAGACAGAGGACTAATTACTCCAAAAATTAGAGCATACAAATTACTCAAAAAATTAGACACTCCCAAATTAAAGACCCAATCTAAAAATGGGCATCTGAAATGAACAGACACTTCTCAGATTAAGAAGTATAACAGCATATAAACATAGAAAGAAGGTTGACATCACTAATAATTAAAAAAATGTAAATCCATCTCAATTTAGAAAGAATAATTAGCATCAAGAAGTGAACCAATAACAAATACTGACAAGGTTGTTGGAAAAATGGAACACTTTCTCCTGTTGATGGGAGTGTAAATTGGTACAACCACCATGGAAGTCAGTATGGAGACTCCCTCAAAACTAAAACTAGAGATTCTACTTGACCCAGCTATTTCCCTTCCAGATATCTTATTTTAAGACACAAAAACATCCTACAGTAACTATATGCATGACCATGCTCGTAGCAGTACAATTTATAATAGCTCACTCTTGGAAATGGCCCATATGCCTATCCACAGGTGAATGGATCAAGGAAAGCTGGTATTGATATACAGCGAAGTACTGTTTGCCATCAAGAAGCTTACACGAGGCATTTTTAGCTAAATGGATGCATCTTCAGACCATAAACTCGCATGAAGTAAATAAGACACAAAGTTTAAGGATTACGTTGTTTTTCCTGTGTGAGAAACCCAAAGTGTAAGTATGAAGCAAAATGGAGCCAAAGAAAGAAGAACTTGTTCAAACAGAAAGCGAACAGAGAAGGTGAGGGAAATGGAAAGGCAAAGCAAGGGGATTTATGAAAAAGAGAAGATGGAAGGAAAACGTGGATCCAGAGCTTCTGTACATGGGGAGGGAAAGAAGAGCTGAAGGAAGGGAAGGGAAGGAAAATGGGAAAACGGAAGAACTCAGCTCTAGTATGGACAGGTATATTCTTCATGGTGAATGGGACCATTCTGTATGGCAAACGGGGGATGACAAAAAAATAAAGATAAAATATTAAAAACATAAAAAACCCTCTAATTGTAGATGTTAGATGTTGTCCATCAACTGGTAAAGAAATGTTTGAACAAAATATATAACCTCATTAAAATGCACTTGTGCTAACATTATACTTATTTTAAACAATATTACAAATCTTAATGTCATTTTTCTTCAATTTCATGTTATGAGATTTATCCTAAGCCTAAGAATGACTTGATTCATTGCAGTAAACCCAAACCACATTCACTCTTTGTGTGGCCAGGGGGACCCTGGCTTTCAGTTTGTGTTTCAGTTACCTCTGCCGTGCCTTGAGAAAGTATTCCTAGGCAACAAGCCCGGGGAACTTGCAGGTCACACTATCTGTTTCCTTTTCTTTCAAGGATCACAGCCCTCATTTGTGCCCCAATGCTTAAAAATAGTTGCTTCATATATTTTGTCTAGATTTATGGTTATTTGTTCAAGGATAAGCTGATACCTGTTAGCCTCTTATGATGGGAAACAGAAGTTAACAGTAATGTTTTTACATGTCACTCTTTATAACATTTAACAACTATGTCCTTTAAGAATATTGAACTTATGACGAAAACTTTTAGATAAACTGAAAATGTGCAAGGGTCCGGGTATGTAGGTGTGTGCGTGTGTGCAATATTGCCAGGGAAAGGGAAGCTGGGTTGATATAAGAATGTTGCAGAGGTGGACATCAGGAATGCTGTTTTATATTACTTATGGGTACAGCCAATTGACTCTAGAATAGGAGGCCCTGAACATTCAAAAGGAAGTCTCATGCTGAAAATTGTGGCAGATCTACTGGCACACAGCCTTCTTTTATAGTTCCTTAAGTGGATGATGGTTTCTGACTAGAGACAGTGCTAAGAAGGAGAGCAGGAAGTCCAGAAGTGAGTCCTAGGCCACTGGAACATTTTACTGTCATAGCTGGAGGAAAAAATAACTAGAGAAAAAGACAAGAACCAGGGATGACAGAAAAAAAAAGAAAAACTATGAAAATGTAATTCTGTAAAAGTTTAGTAAAAGCTACCCCAGAAAGAAAAGTGACCAGATCTACATAAATGTACAAGGAGATTAAAAAAAATGGAAAAGTGGCCCCAGAATCTAACAGAGTGTAACAGCTTTTCGTATACTGCACTGTAGTGCTACATGTTCAGAGGAACGTAGAGAGTCAGACAGGGCAGTGCCACTTGCAAGATGGCTTTGATGTCACAAAGGGTCTGGGCAAAAGTACATATGGCAAGACTGTTTTCAGATGCCAGGACTACTTCTCTGTTCACACTCCTAACATCAAGTATATATATTTTTGATTGGAAAATAGCCTTTCCTTCTCCACATAAAAAGGCATGGGGCCTATTTCCGTGTCCCTTACTTTCCCACCATGGTCCGTGCAGGCCATGTCGATGTCCTAGTCTTTACCTGACTGCTGTGTCTAAAGTTAGGTGTTTGGTTAGTGAACTGTCCAGAATTTTGCCCTGTCTTTTTACTAAGCTTCTGTTCAAGGAACGTCACAGACCTGAGACTGGATCTAGGCCATCATTCACCTAAGAAGAAAAGGACAATTATAGGAATCTCTTATTTCTCTTTCATACATTTCTTACTCTCTCCCTAAGTGGATAATGGTTTCTGCATAGAGACAGTGCCATGAAGAAAAGGAGATAATCCAGAAATAAGTCCTAGGCAACTGCAACATTTTATTGTCATAGCTGGAGAAAAACAAACTAGAGAAAAAGAGAAGCCATTAAAAAAAGGCAAAACAGGGCAGGTGTCACCGCTCTGTCTGATTCTCCATTCTCCTCTGAACATGTAGCACCACAATGCCATATATAAAAAGCTATTCCTGCACTGTTAGATCTTAGGGCCACTGTTCCACTTTTCAATCTCTTTGTACATTTATGTAGAGTTGACCACTGTTCTTTTCGGAGTAACAAGAAAATACTGTGTCCTTGTTCTCTGTCAACTGATACACTTCGGAGCAGCTCAAACTTTTTTTTTTTTTTTTTTTTTTTGTCTTTTTGAGACAGGGTCTCACTATGCAGTTGAGGCAGGCCTTGAGCTCACTTTTGTAGCCTAGGCTGGTCTCAAACTCGCACCGATCCTCCTGCCTCAGCCTCCCGAGTGCTGGGATTATAGTCAAACTTTCTAATAACCCAAATCCCCAAAAGCATTGCATCATAAGCAGAAATGCATTCTTTATTGTCTCATTCCTTATTTAAAGAGGAGGAAAGAGTCATTATTTGCGCAACAGCTTTAGGATACAGTATTTAATAAACAGCAAAAATAAGAACATTGTGCTTCATAGTTTAGGATGCATTTGTTAACTTTAGTGTATCTCAAGTCAAATGTATAACTTATGCTTTTCTTAAGGAGAAATATTCCGAAGTGATACTTTATGTAAAAAGAACATAGATTTGTACATTGTTAATAAAATTTTAAATATATCTTCTTCTCCTTATGAAATAGGAAACAATCCATTTACTAAGAACCAGGAAGACAATGGCATGGTTTTGAGACTGAGGGGAAGAGCATGGGTTTCAAAGACACTGTCTAAAACTCAGATAGAGATAAGACTAGAAAAACGCCTAGGGAGTATTTTACACCACTGCTCATAAAGTTATATTTATTATTTTTTTGTTTATGTAGTTGATATGGGGTCTCACTACACAGCTCAGACTCATAGTATCCTCCTGTTTCCAAGCCTCCCAGTGCTAGGATTATAGGCATGAGCCACCACCCCCAGACTGGGTTGCTGGCTCAGTGTGCCCCAGGGGTAGGGTGGGCCCTGCATGCAGGACTGCAGATCAAACCGTGGTCCCTGCACTTGCCAAAGCAAGTGCTTAGTCCACAGAGCTAATAAAGCTATATTTATGCTAATCTTTTATATTTTTTCCTTAGAGATGTCAGCATTCTTGAAAGCAGGAAGTTACAATTATGAAAAGTAGGATATTTCCAGGTAAATTGATAAAAGGAAATACTGTCCATGTGGTGGAGGTATCATAATGTCTTGTTTTCTGTCACTGGAACAAAATAACTAGTGCTGGCTAATATACACAGGAAAGAAGTCGGTGGGCTCAGAGATTGTGATAAAATAGCTCCAGTGAGGGCTTTCTGGCCACATCACAGAATGGTGGACGGCATCTTTGTGGCAGGGCTTGTGAGAGGAAAAGAGCACGAGGTAAGACAGCAAGCAAAAGGATTTAGGAGACACACCCAGTCTTTACTTAACCATCTGCCTCTGGGAATCTAATGTAAAAGTAGGAAGCAGGGTCCCCAGAAGAAAGCGACTTGGATCCTTCCCCAGCACAGCGCACCTGTAACCTAGCCACAGCCTGCTGCGCTCCGACTCCACACAGCTCCACTGCCTCAATGCAGGTGCGTGAAGGCCAAGGCTCCTAGCACATGGGCCTTGGGAGATGTGTTCAAAGTACATCAAAGTCATAGCAAGTATCAAGTGGAAATGAATGAAAAGGATTCGGCATTTGGATTAAGTTGAGCAGGAAAGGAAAGAGTAAGATGGAAGGTAAAATCAGCTTGAAGAACAGGCATAGGGGAGATGTTAAGAATGGTGGGAGTAGGGGCCCGGCAGGATGGCTCAGTGGTCGAAAGCGCCTGCTTAGGAAAGCTTGGGCGGCTGCAGGGACTGCAGTTTGATCCCTGGCACCACATGCTGCGCCAGCCCTGCCCTGAGGCGGCCATAAAAATAAAACAAACAAAAGTTCTGAAACAAGAAAAAAATAAAATACAAATATTAAAAAAAAAAGAATGGTGGGAGTCCAAAGCTCTTGTCTTACATACAAGGTAGCAAACTGACCTAAAATACTTACATGAATGTAGGTACAAGGAAGTAAATTACACAAATGGAATCTCTTAGAAAATTATTGGTTCTTCCTGCGAACGTGAGGTTCTATAGAAAAGATAGAAGTCCGTAGTATTCACACCTCCAATCATGTCCCTAGTTTTAGAGAAAACAACCTGTTTATTTGAAAATATTTTCTGTATTCCTAATTCTTTACCTATAAACTGAGCAGATATTTGAGAAACTCATGGAAAACTATCTGCTGGCAATAGACATCTGGTTTATGGACAATAAGGAAAATAAGTTCAGAGGCTAACAATTTCCTACTTTGATTTTAACATTAATGGCTAGAAGGTAAATAAACCAAGACTCTGCCATGTTACTCATTTCTTTGAATGATGGAAAACATTTGAATTGAGAATAAGATAAAAATCTCAGTGTACATGGAGAAATTGAAAACATGTTTGTAAATAGCAAGGGTTAGACAGAGTAAGTAAGATCTAAAATGCACAACAGATATTGTGAAATGGGAAGAAATTGTTCAAAAGGAAATAAACTGAGATGGGGCAGAAGAAAGAAAAAAGGAGAAAGACAATATACTTGAGAAAGTTTAGTTGATAGTTAAGATAGCCATAGTACTAATTTCTCTTAGTTCATTGAAAAGAAATGTTTGTGTTAACATTGTTAGACAATTTTTTATGCCTGGATTTTGTATTCTGAGTAGCTACTTTGAAGATTACAACAAACAGCGTATTAACCATTATTACTTTTCTATGACCTTGTTTTGAACATTTGTTCTATTTTTTTCTTTAAAACAAGATTTTAGAAAACAGTAATAAGGCTAAGAGATAGCTCATCAGTCTAAGCACCTGCCTGGCAAGCACAAGGATCCAGGTTTGATCTCCGGTACCGTGTGCCTTGCTGGCCCTGGACGTGTGGGAAAGCAGAATGAGCCCTCCAAACCAGTTGTGGTAGAGCATACCTGTAATCGCAGCACGGGGGAGGCTAAGCCAGGAGGATCAGTGTGAGTCTGAGCTGTGTAGCAAAACCCTGTACCAAATAAAACAAATATATTTTTAATTTTAGAAATTAAGAAAAGTAATAAGTCTCAGAAGCAGATAATATGGTATGAAACAGAGACCGAAGGTAATGAATATAGTTGTTAAAATATGAAAGTGGTTTTTATACTGCTCAAGTTAAAAGACTTAGGAAAAGAAAATTCCTTTTTGAAAGATCAACGATGTCTCCATTTTCCGACTTCAGTACATTTTCCTACTAGGGATTTGTCAAGGACACTCAGTCGTGAGCTTGATGCTTATGCTCACCATATCATACTACATGTGCCAGTGTCAGCTGAATTACCTGGGAAAGAATCATGACAAGAAATTCCAAATTTGCCCAACCCTAAAGAAATCTGGGAGGGTTTGTATGCTGTAATTTCCCTGTTGCTATTTGAAGGAATAATTCAGTCATTTTATTCTCCCATAGAAATAGTAGAGCTAGGGGCTGGGGAGATATCTCCGTGGCACAAGTGCCTGCCTGGCAAGTGCAAGGTGGTGAGTTTGAACCCTGGTCTCGAAAAAATAAATAAATAAAGAAATAAAGAAATAGTAGAGTTGTTCTAAGCAAGTACGTAGTTTATTTTATTTGTTAAGAACCCAAATATTGCAATTAGGATTAAATTTGGGTCCTGGTCTGTCACTTACTCTTATATAACATAAGGGAGATTACTCAGTTTCTCTACATTTTTCATCCATAAAATGGAATCATAGGTGAGATGGAAGATTGGAAAAATAATATTTTTTAATTAACTGAAAGAAAAACATAAAGGTCCTGGAAACTAGAAAACAGTTCACAATTTATCATTATTATCATTGCCATTTTACTACTATGTTGACATAAGTTTACCTTCTCAATAGAGAGATACCCTCACTACTCAAATCAGGAAATTCATATTTGTTTCTAAGTAATTTAACGTTATCATTGAACCTTTAGGTTTCTCGTTGACAGCTAAGGAATGCTGCATTAACATGCACACCTCAGACTAAATCAGACCAAATGAACTCAGCTGATTCAATGATTTTTAAGAGATTATTCTATTCTTAAATTTTAGAAATAAATGCATGAGGTTATAGCCCCCACCCTTAAAATATGGCACAGATATTTATCTCTCAGAACACCAGGATACTCACTTAGTTGATTTATAACTCTTGCGTGACAAGAGCTGCAATGCCAACGAGATAGCTCAGTGGACTAAGTGCCTGTTTCGGCAAGTGCAGGAATGGGGCTTAATCCTCAGTACTGCATGCCATGCCAGGCATGTTGAGTAGGTGACTGAGTCTGGGTGTGGTGGCACATGCCTGCAATCTCAGCGCTAAGGAGGCTAAAACATACAGAGAGAGAGAGAGAGAGAGAGAGAGAGAGAGAGAGAGAGAGAGGAGCTCCAACATCACATATAGATTACAAGAAAAATTGGTTATTTTGGGATACCTCCTCAGATATAAGATTGAGAGCATATGCAACTAAATTGGAGAATGAAGCAACATTTAGTCTGTCTACAAATAATGGCTTTATTGCTTTACTGAGAACTTGACATTTGAGTTGTTCCTAAAAATAAAAAAGAACAGAATTTCAGAAAAACCCATTGCCACCCAGAAGCAGAGAGACAATAAAAACCAAAGACATGGATGAGCTAAACAGAACATCAAGAGCTTGAGAAACAGCATCCCAGGAAGCTGGACAGAACCGGCAGCAGAGGAGAACAGTAATATTGAGTGAACGGACCTAATGGGATGCTAATGATTTGACTGCAACATGAAGGGAGGTACTGATGAAACTGAAGTCAAAAGTTCTGAAGCAGATTAACATTTTGTTTAATACTGCTTGATATAGAGCAGATGATGCACTTCAAGGTAGAGACATTAGGGGCCGGGGAGATAACTCAGCAGCATGTCTGCCCGGCAAGCTCAATGTTCCAAGTTCAAAACCTAGAACCATACTCAGAGACACACAGACAAAGGAAGAAATGCTAGACATGAAGCCCAGATGACAATATGATTGGCAAGGGGCAGACAAAAATCAATGAAAAGAATGAGAAGATTAGAGGTCTGTTTTGATCAGCTAAATGTGACAAATGCGAAAGAAAAAGTAGATTATGAAAGAACAAGAGACTGTTCACGAAAGTATTGGCTTTAACATGTAGAATTTTGAAATTCCCACTGCAACTTCCTGGAGGATAAATTGTGTTTTAGATCTTGTTTAGGCTTATTTGTTTGATTTAGCTGTGGGCCATACAGCCTTTGTCACAAGTAATCAACTCTGCCACTGAAGAAGCTGCCATAAACAGTGATTGAGGGTGGTTCTTTCCCAATAAAACTTTATTTATAAAAGCAAATGATCAGCTAACTGCTCTGTAATTGTAGTGATGTCTGCAGATGTAGATACAGAACCACTTATCAAAACAAAATAATAGTGCATGTATGAAAAACAAGTACCTTCTCTAAAGAACATGGGAAACAAAGATAATTAACGACATCGGAAGAAAACAGATTGTAAGAATTTCATCAACAGTGCTGTTCACAGAAAAAAGCAGGATAGAATTTCCCCAAAAAAAGGGGGTGGTCACTACTGCTATGAATTCTAAGATTCCTAAAGTTACTCTCAAAGAGTAAATGATACAGTCTGTCTAATTTATATCAAATTTCCTGATTGGTTGAAATAGGACAATTTAAAAGTAGTTCTTTTAATTCTTCTCAATTGATGGAATACAATTATGCATTTCCTTCATATTAACCACATGATGTGCAAAGTTAAAAAGAAATTTAAAAGGTGTAGTGTATAAACGCTCTTTATTATATTGTGGTGCTGCCATGGCATCTATAGTGGAGGATTCAATCCTGATATGGTAACACTGAGCTTGTGACTGTGTCCCACATCAGGTGGCAGAGATACTATAGGACAGTTTCCAAGCAAACAACACTATTATTTGATGTGACTTCAAAATAGAATAATGTATGCAGTATTTTTTTAATTTCTGGAGCATAGTTAATGCTTTTTACTGAAGCTAAGCCGCTTATAATTCTTACTCTTTTTAGTGAAATGAGACTCAGAGAATTCACTAAAGTAATAAATGAATCAGCAATTCTTTTTCTGGGAACACAATACTGTAAAAATACACGTAAAAGTTCAATTGGGAAAAGAAAAGAGAATTTCTAAATCAACAATCAAGAGCCAGTTCAAATTACATATTTATCCTTCTTGAAGAATGTCTGATCAATAATAAAGATTTCAAGATTTGCATCATACCTAAAGGAAGATACGATAGTACGTGCTGTTTGCAGTAACACTTGCATGGGAACTAAGGAAAGCTCATAGTAAGCAAATGGTAATTTCAATAGCTTCATATTCCAAACCATTTTTTTTTTAAAAAAAGAATATTATTCATTAAGGCTGACTTAGGTACAACTCTCATTGGTTTTCATGGGAGTTTTGCCATGGCTGAAGACCACAAATAAGGCCCATGTTTCTGGTAATAAAAAGAGTGCCCTGTTACTGCGGAGTAACTGTTAAACCACAGGGTGAAAGAAAACAGCTTCATGTCACTGGAGAAGTCTCCAAGTTGACTTCCATTAAAATGTAACCTTATAGTAGGATGTGGATGATTAGAAAGTACTTAGGGTAGAGGACAAAGGTTACTTTTCCAAAAGAAAATTTGTGTTCAGGCGAACAGACATACATGAGAAGCCGAAGGAGCCTGGCCCCTTTCCCATTCTCACACGTATTTGACTTGTCTTCTTTGGCAGGTTACTCGCGGGTCCTCCCTCTCCCCAAGGCCCTGTCCAAAGCTAGCTCCAGGCCCCAATCATCTCACAGCTGGACTGCAGTTACCTTTCCTTCCTGTGGTTCCTGCTTTCTGCCTTGCTCCTCTAGAATTCCACAGTTTCCTGATCATGTTTCCTTTCTTCCTTCCACTCAGTACTCATTGCTCATCCCTTTATAATGTGTCAGTAACGTCCCATCTTTATTTTCCCAAAAGCCACTTTTCCTGTTCTTGGCTTTTGACCCTTTAGTGTGTGTTCACAGCCACCTTGTCTATTCAAGTAGGAAGGCTGATGAATTTGAAAGAAAGGAGGTGCTGAAGATGTCAGTTCTTCCAGTTCCCAGAGGGTGAAAAGTGAGCATCTCACCCTATTCGTGCTTCTATCAAAATGAGGATAAGAGCATCACGAAGCAATTTGTCAGTTCCCTACCCTTTTTAGTTTAATATTAGAGAATTGCTTCATCTTGGCTTCATTCCCTAAAGTGCTTATGCTTTGAGTTTCTCTACATAATTAAAAGTAAAAGGTTTTGATCCAGAATGGAATATTGAGGTTATTTAGTGTTTAGTTTGAACTGTTACTGTTTCCACAAGAGAAGCAAGTTGCTGTAATGCAGGTAGAACTTTCAGAGTAGTGCTTCTTCTATCTCTTGTATTCGACCTCAAAGTTCGCATGGATCGTAAGATGCCATTGATACATTGCACCTGGCTTGTTTATAACTGAGAAAATCAAGGTCAGACTATATGAGCGCAGGCACAAAAGATGTTGGAATTCAAAGGTCTTGATTCTGATCTAGTTCCTTCCGTTATTGATTTTATAACCATTCTTCTTTACTGTTTGCTTGGGAAACCATCTATCCCACTTGAATGCTTCCATTTGAATTTTTAGCCACCAAATAGAGTTTTGTGGTATCTATACTACATGGCTCAAATTTTCTCGTCACCTAACCAGCAATGCAAATTTAATAGTTTTCTTAAGCCTATCAGTTATTTAGCTAATCCAATGATAAGAATGGCAATTTTGAGTCTTCATGAAGAAATATCCTGATATGTGTCTGTTGGATTGAATATATACAGATTTTTGAAAATTGGTTACATGGCTAAAACCAAAGTGAATATTTGAGTAAAAATAATCTATAGACCAACCATTCACAGTGTAAAGTGGGGCACAAGGCAAGATCACATACATATATTCATAGATCATGAATAGAGCACTTTAAGCTGTAAGTCAAGATCGACCAACAATGGTTTGCAGAGTCCTGCCCTCCCCCCTACTGCTGTCCTGCTCCTAAGCATTGCTCTCACATTCTTAAAACCTGAGGAGTCCTGAGTTCGACTGTAGACCAAACATTGTTTTCTGATAAGATATAAACTGAGTCAGGTTTTAAGAATCCTGATAGAGTCTAGATCCTATAGAATTAAAATGGGGTTAACCTATACAGACTGCCTCAGTGACTTAGGAGAGACAATGTTTTAATTTCTGCTCCCTCATTTCCCTGCTTCAGGACTTCCTGATTTGGCACATCTCAAACCATCCCTTGTTGCAACATTCTTAATTCGTACATTTTCTCAGGCAGACCTCAGCCAAAAGAATCAAATCCACATAGTGAATAGCCATTCCTGGATATGAAAATACCAGAGGATTTTAATTATTTAATTGATGCCAATATCTATAACATCTAGTAGTCTTATCTGTGATGCAGATAATTTTGTGATGTTGTCAGATTAGACATGAACAAATAAATAAATACTGTGTTGAAAACGTCCTAACTATCACATTAGAGCTTACATTTGAAGATTTATTGATTTATTTATTTAGTTAGTTTAGTTTTGGGGCTACACGCATTTTAAAGGCAATTAAGCAGATGGGTTGTGTGTTAAGTGTTTTGCTATAATTTACGTGAAGAATTGTTTTAAAAATCTAACCTGAGTTTATAAAGTAAAGCATATTTTAAATTAGTTTTTCTTGATCAATCTTATGTAATATTATCATTGACTACTCGAATTTATATTTTTTACAAAGCTTTTACTCCTCAAATCACCTGTTGACTAAAACATAAATTCTCTCAACCATTAACCAAATTCGGTAGCTAATATGAACATTTAAAAAGCTTAGGCACACCGAAGCATGGTAATTTAACATCAGAAACAGTTTTGCATCAGTGATGTTTCCACTCATGCTGTTATTTTCCACTGACAGGTTAGAGTGAGGTTTTGACACTCTTAATATAACATAGGGTGTTAATCTTATAATCACCCTGTCAGCACTTTCTGTCGGAGTGTTAATGACCACCTTTCAGCCACTCAGACGCTCTTGCCAATAAAAATAATACCGGCAACCAGCCAACCAGAAGTTATGCAGCTACTTTTTTCTCATTTTTTAAAAGCTATAAATAAATTTGCAAAAAGTATCAGCTTTGGAGGTGAAGACTTCCTCAGTGCCCTACTTGCCTACTGCTGTAGCAGACTCCCTGCCTAGTCATAAAATTCAAACTTTTCCCTTGGCCTAGTTTGCAAATTAATTTGATCCACTGAAAACGTTTCTTAATTTTCATAGAATATTCCAATAAAAAGGTCAATCTGACAGAAGATGCAAAGCATAGTTTTCTTCAGCCAGACTGAAAGCATCAACCATGACCATACAATGGAGCAATACCAGAAACAAACGTATTCAAAAGCAACAACTATCATTCATATATCTGCTTATTATTCAATGGCAGCCTTTTGTATCCACTGCATAGAGACACTGAAGTGAAACAAATTATAACTACTTAAATTTTTATCTTCTTTATTTGATTTTGTTTTTAGTAGATCAAACACTGGCCTACAAATTTGGTAGCCACCAAGCAAATGCAAGCCCAGGAATTAAAAATGAGAATTGATAGTGTAAAAGATTGCCTGACCAACTAACCATCTGCTTCTCTGACCTTCATGTCACTCTTGAGTTTTCTTTCTTCCCTTCCCTTTGAAAAATGCTCAGTTGGGTTTGTGAAGTTTACACCTACCTTTTAGCTTCTGAAAGCTATCCCCCAAAACACTATGCTTAGAAGTTGTAATTACACTGGGTGGATGTGAATGTGCATGTGTGTGTGTGGAGGACATAAATAGAAATGTGTTTGTAATGCCTTTGGCAAAGAAGTAGTTCTATAACACATAATTTCATGTTGAAATATATGATATTTAAATATGACAATTACATTTTTCCCAGTAGAATGCCCACTCATGCAATTATAACCACAAAAATCATAAGAAAATCTGACAGTGAGCTGAATCTCTCGCTTTTCTTAATTTATCTGATATGCCTTTTATAACTCCTGAGTGTTAAGTTTTAAAAGAAGTAACATGCAGGCAATAGTATTACGAGTAGTATTGAATGAAACCACAAAGAGTTGACTGATTTATTTTCTATTAAGGATAAATCTGTCATCCTTTTTTTTTTTTTTTAAAATCATAATACTTTTAGATGGTGTTTTATTTTTCCTAATGGTAGACTGCACATGGAAAATATATTTCCAAGAAACAAAATCCAAAGAAATTCACAATATCCTCTTCTCATTGAAACTTAAGTGAAATGTATCAGCAGAACTTTCCTGAGGTTTGGCTGCAAAACAGGGAAAACAATGAAATACCAAGTATAGAAGCTCAATTTTATGTACATGGGTCACACAGTTTTCTAAGAGAAATTCTCTTTCCAAAATGTTGATTAAAACAGGCTGAAACTAAAATTGGAAGCTAAAAAGTGGAAGCTAAATTTTTAAAAATGAACATTAATTAAGCTTTATTTGTATTGCATTTCACCTAGAAACAGAACGCAGGAGTGAAGAGAGGAATTGAGTACAAAGTTATGAGATAAATTCAACTAAATGTTTCATGTAAAACTCTTAGGTTGGTCCTGAGGGAGAGACTCTTCCTCTAACCCCATCTCATATCACACATGAACATAACATCTAAAGAAACTACATTTAATGGTTTTGCTTAAAAACAGTCAAACTTTTAAAAAGTGACTATAAGGGCTGGGAAGTTAGCTCAGTAGAATAAGTGCTTGCCTGGCAAACACAAGGACTTGAGTTCAATCCCCAGTCCCGCAAAATAAAGAAAGACAGAAAGAAAGAAAGAAAGAAAGAAAGAAAGAAAGAAAGAAAGAAAGAAAGAAAGAAAGAAAGAAAGTGACTACATCCACATTCTGTATATACACCACACTATCAGTAAAGTTGTACCACCTGAGTCACCTGAATCCTAAATCTCATGTTGGCTTTTATATTTTCTTTAAGACAACTATAAGGATTTCATCTTACTGAGACAATGTCTAAAAAATAAAAGGGGTCAAAAATGCAGTTCAGTGCAAAGGGCCTGGGTTAAATCATTAGCACAAAAAATAAAATAATAAAATAATACAAAATAAAATAAAATGGAAAGAAAGGAAAAAGCCACAAATGTAAGTAGTGACAGCTACAATTCAGCAATTTGACTTCATGGAGAGAATCTTTAGGCCTTCAAAATAAAAATGGAAAAGTTCTTGACCTAAGAAGGAAAGAAAACAAATTTCTGAGGTTGCTAGGATTTACAGTACAATAAAATATTTTGAAAGAGCTATAACACTCATATAACTTTTATTATAGATTACTGTTTCAGATTCATGATCCCATATTTTGAGTACTGAATATAAATTCTAATTACTGTAAGATTCCTTCCTCTGGAGGTAAAGAGAAGGAGAAGAAAAGCACCTAAATCCTTTCTTTCTCCTTGTGAAGGAGGGCTGCTGAGGCGAAGCTAGGGAGCTGGGGAGAAAGCGGGCCAACAAAGAATCCATCAAGCTGGGGTGGGTGGAGCTTGCAGGGCTGTACAATCCTAAGAGGTGCTGATGAGGGAAGCACGGTGCAAGTGAAACACAGAAGAGGAAGTCCGAGTCCGTGCTTGACCCAGGGAAGAAGACAGGAGTGGGTCTAGGAGCGGCTCACCATTGATTCTGGGATCCCTGTGCACACTGGCTCTCTGCCATTAGGACCCAGTGGACATTTGCATAGGCACAAACCCATCAATTACAAAATAACCATCCCTAATCTGAAGCCAGGAAATGCTCTAAAATCTGAAACATTTTAGCGCTAACATGATACCACAAGTAGAAATTCTCTATTATAAAACTTTGTCTTGTGAGTGAATTATGAAAATATATAAGATTACTTCATGTTTGTGTACAAGATGTATACAAAACAAATGAATCTCATGTTGGAACTTGAGTCTCCTATCAAGATATTTCATTATATATCTGCACATATTCCAGAATTGCAATCATCTGAAATAAACACTTGTGGTCAACTACCATTCCTTATTTGGAATTCTCTATCTATTTATAACAGGCACTATAAAACTACTCTGTAGGTATCTATTGGCCTACAAGGAGAGGTGATTCAAATGGTGGTAAATACAACACTGAAGTTTTCTTTGCCAGCAAAGATATCATTCCCAGTTTACACCATAATAAGCGACTCAATTTTACAGGGCATAAGGAAGCTCAAGGTTAGAAGGAAGAAGGGGTGAGCAGCTTTCGCAGTCCAGAAGCAGAGCAGCTCAGGATCTCCTCCATAGAGGGTGCTGAGCAGTCTTAATGCGTAAAGAAAGAAGCCCAGCTCACTACCTTGACCCTGATTCAGGCTGCTCAAGTTTCAGGTCCTCAGCTTTACCAGTGTGCTGAGAGGAGCAAGCATGCTTAATAGTCTTCAGCTTCTGAAGGAAGAGTCCAAGCACTTTTAGTAAGCAGAGCAATATCTTAAATTGTGATGCTTGGTGTCCAAAACGTTAAGGTCCATTACAGTTATTTTTATCTTTATAGCTGTCACACAATGGTCTTCCACAAGAGGGAAAAAAATTAATGCAGCAATGTGGTAGGAAATGAGAAGAGAAGGGGGTAGAGGGAAGAGGAAACATTTATAGATACTCTAAAACACACTCTCATAACAGCAAAACATTAATGACTTAGAAGTTATAGGTTGAAGTCACCAGGGACAGACTAAAAGAAACAGGTGCTAAGACATTTACAGAGGCTGATGACAGTTTGCTACTAATTAAATCATTAGCAGAGCATTCTGCAGCGTTTTGGCAGTACTCAACATGCTCGGCTCTGTCTCTCACACCTAGCTTAAAGGAGTTCTCTTGGTTTTTTTTTTTTTTTTTTTTTTTTTTTTTTTTTTTTTTTTTTTTTTTTTTTTTTTTTTTTTTTTTTTTTTTTAATCACTAAATAAACTTTGCCTAATTAGTGGTTACCTTCTCAAGTTTGCCAAACATAGCTTGGCACTCTGTCTAACTAAACATGGGATAAACTGAGAAGAGACTTTAAGAAAATTACTTTATGGTCTTTTACTTAATGTACCAGATGAAAATACAAGGCAAAATAAAGAGATACAAGAAAACAAGTTCCTTGCAAACAATATCGAAGACCAATTTTTGAAACTTAAGAACTCTTTGGAAAGACATGATAATGAAAGTTGAAAAACATGTGAATTTAAAATGCAATAGCTGATGCTCATGGCTATTTATCCTCCTAAGAACATAAAAATGTAAAATAGCATTAGAATATCAACTATATTCTAAAATGTACCACTATAATCAGAGAACAAAGCATTTTTTCCTTGATGCAGTGGATTTAACTAAAGGAAAGTTGTTAAGTTCTCAAACATCATCTGAAACTAAAAATCTGACTTGTGAAACAACTTCCTGCAAACTAGAGTCTGGGAGACAAACTGTTATGAAATCGGCCAATACACTGATTAGTGCTAAGGAACAGCACCATGTTGTCAGGGATGGAGAAAAATTCAAATGGCATCAGACCTAAGAATTTAAAAGCTCCTTCAGCATGATAATAATTTTGTGGAAAACAACTCAACAAAACAAACATGCTTGACTGTGTAAGAAATTAGAAAATAGGTTGAAACTTTAGGATGGGATAAAATTTTAGAGCACAGGAAGTGGTGACATGACCATTCTAGGAAAGGTGAAGACAGGCAAGAGTGTGTGCTGGCTCTATCTTCAAACAGGAGTTCTTAAGGGTCAGCATACCGAGGTGTGGGATGAAGGTCCAAGCTGTGTAAAAGGTGACAGGAAAAGACACTAATTAGGCAGGGACATTTTAGAAAGTGCTTTAAAAGGCACATGTGAAGAATGTAGACAGATATTTGAAGTCTTAGGACTCAGCAGAGCAATGGCCTACAATTCAAATCACATAAGTCTAAAGGGATTTGCAGAAAGTATGTTTATCTCTGTTTCTTTGACATGATAAATACGAATAACTTTAAAATAGCAGACATCTAGTAAATCACAGAGACCAGAAAATGTACTGCCAAAGAAATAGAAAACCCACAGTTATATCCATGATGTGTTAAACAAAAATATCAATTTTTTATTTTCAGATATGAAGAGCATTATTTAATCAATTAGCTGAGTTAAAAAGTCATCCCTACTGCTCTCCTGATGCTTATAATCTGAAGTCAGTTATAGTGAATTAAAATCTTCAGTCTATGGATCTGTTTTAAAAGCAAGGCAGCCACCTGCACGTATATCTTCTTTTCACACTGAAAAAGCATGTAAGAAAAGGGAAGATAAAAAAGGAGAAAATGGAATACAAACAGCTGAACCGTTTTAAAGATTTAGCTACTTTTTGAAATATGGAAAGCAAAAGGAAGAGTGATTATCTTATCAGAGGAGTCACAAATTTATAGACTACAAAAAACAATATGCAGTAGGACCAACCAGATAGCTCAGCAGATTAAAGTGCCTACTTAGGCAGACAGAGGGACCAGAGTAGGTCCCCAGTGTGCCCCTCTGGGCCCTGCCCTGGGGATGTGCTGAGACAGCAATTGAGATTGGGTGTGGTGGTGTGTGCCTGTGATCCCAGGACTTGGAAGGCTGAAAACACGAGGATCACTATGAGTCTGCTATGTGTAGTCAGATCCTGTATTAAATACAAAAGAGAAAGAGAGAGAGAGAGAGGAAGAGAGAGAGGGGAAGAGAAGAGAAGAGAAGAGAAGAGAAGAGAAGAGAAGAGAAGAGAAGAGAAGAGAAGAGAAGAGAAGAGAAGAGAAGAGAAGAGAAGAGAAGAGAAGAGAAGAGAAGAGAAGAAATACACTAAAGCAAGAAGAAGCCAATTCTTTCCTCAAGAACTCATGGTATGGTGGTTAATAATTTGTCAACTGCAAGCTCAGATGCAGACCTGACAATGGGCTGCTTAGAAAATGTTCGTGGAACAACTGTCTTTTGCACATGACCGCATCCATTAGGTTTCTCAATGTTCTCAATGTATAGTGCTATGTGAATATCTCCTACACACCAAGACTGGATAAGAGGGAAGGCTATTCTACCTCCTGACTGAAATATTTTATTTCTCTTTTGTCTTTTTTAGAAGCCATTCTACCTATGGTTTTGATTGGTATTTCTGTGATAGCTAATGATATTTTGTTTATTAAAATATCTACCTTTTATATTACTTTCTTTTTTTTTCTTCAGGCGGGGTCTCACTACTTACTTCAGGTTGGCTCTGAACTCACTATGTAGTCCAGCCTGGCCACAAATTCATGGCGACCCTCCTCTCTCAGCATCGCAAGTACTGGGATTAGAGGAATGCACTACCATGCTTGTCCATTTTTATTAGTTCTTATGATAAATGTCCATATCATTTATGCATTTATCATTTCTTACTTTATTTCAATTTTCTATTTTTAAGCAATAAATTACCTGAGGCCATAGCTTACTCTTTATGCCTTCCGGAATGCTTATTCTCTGCTCCTATATTAGTTACACTTCTAGCAACTCTTTGTTAAATCTCCACAATAAAGAGCAAAGCAATTTATTCAATAAAGCTGAAGAATTTTATTGAGTTACTATTGGAGATAGAAACAAGGTTAAATAAGTCTCAGCTATAAATTTAATTAGGCATTTAGATTCCACTTCCTTGAATACTTCTTAATTGCTGATGATAATATTGATGAGTATAATTATGTTTTTTTTTTTTTTTTTTTTGGACTTCATTTACCATCTGACTTTTAATTTTTTGTTATTCATTTATTTTTTGAAAAAAATATGAATTTTCTACTGCTGCTTGGAGGATGTAACACATGAAACAGAGTAGAAACAAATATTTGTTTCTTTGGCTGAATCTACTCACAGTTTTCATGTGCTGCCCATCTGGAGTTTAAAGTTTGAGGTTCATAGTGAATTCAAAAAAGAAAGATATGTGCAATGAAAGCTTATTTTCCAAGGAGTTTTGTTTGTAGCCATAAATGTTCAACTTCCTCAACAATGTCATTCTGATCATCTTTAAAGAAAAAAAAAAAAAAACAAAAACAAAAACAAAAAACACCATGGGGACTTTACTTTCCACTTAAGATCACCTTTTAAATCAAGAAAATTGAAAATTTCTGTTGCCTTCTTTAGTTCGTCAATAATTTCCTATGTCTTGAACTTAGCATATTGAAAAATAATTAGGCCACAACTAGATCCCTCACCTAGGGTTTCATGTCTATGATTCTAGGTCGTATTTTCAAGCTTGAAACAGGCTGGCTCCAAGGAGGGCTGCATGCATGTGTGAATGCCATTAGCTAAGGTACAGCCAGACACTGGACTAGAAGGACATGCTCAGGATGTGCTCTACTACTACAGTGATACCTCAAAAATTGATTCAATATGTGTAACACATAAATACTAAGTCCTCTAAAAATCACAAACATGTTTGCTCTTACTGCAATTCTTTCTTCACAAGCTTGCGTAATAGAAGAAGATTCATGTGGATAGGTACTACCACAATTTATATTGTGGATATAAACAACCTTCTAAAGTTTTTCACAGAAAAGCCTTTATCCTGGTGTTTCAGTTTGATAAAATATTAGTCATTACTAATTTTTAAAGAATTTAAACAAAAATTAGTGGTTACATGTTTTTGAGTTTATTCACCATGTTTAAACGTACAATGTTCAATCATGTTTCACTCACTCCTCAACTTGACAGAGGTTTGTATTTTTATCTCTTTGAAGAGAATGCTAGACTTCAAATCTATTTGCTTTTATGTAGGTGCTTTGTAGGGTGGTTTCAAGAACCACAACAAATGTGACAAGGTGTTTTGGAATTAATAAAGTGAGATACTAATGAAGTGACATACTCAGACTTCTGTTATTTTGTACTTCTTCATCTTGTCTGAGATATTCATTCATTTATTCATTCATTCATTCGTTCATTCATTTTTGGTGGAACCAGGGATTAAACTCAGACCCTTGCTCTTGCCAGGCAAGTGCTGATTTCACTGAGCTAACTCTCCAGACCTGTCTGAAATATTTAAAGACAAAAAAAACAAAAATCCAATTTTGATTTAATGGAAAGAAAGCATTCCATGACTATTATTAGATATGTTGACAAATGAAAGTACAATTTGGTATAAGGAAATATATAAGATATATTGTTTATTTCTCTTATAATAAAACACTACCTTAGATGCTTTGCTCATTTTGGAGAAAAAATGCTCAAAACCCACAAGTTAAGAGAGGAAAGTTTTATATAGCTCAGAATTTATAGAGACTTCAGCCCATTATCAGCTGACTCCAAGGCAGGGTAGCACAGGAGATAGGCAACACAGAGGAAAAATTCTTCATGGCAGGCAGAACGGAGCAAGACAGGCAAGGAATGTGACAAGCTTCCTTCTGTACCTTATATTATATCCAGTACCAGTATTAGGGCAGTTGACTGATTTGGTAATCACACACCTTGATCTCACAATTACACACACAGACTCAGCCACCTCTGAAATTTCCTCTCTTTGGGCACATGAGGCTTTTGAGGGCTGTCTATACCCAAGTCTTAACATTCATCAAAGGCTCATCATGTCTGTTCCTTTATGCGAAAGGCATAAGAGTTGCTAAAGTCCTAACAGCTTCAACATGACTGAAAAGTCCAAGTCCACCCTGAGATTTAAGGCAAACTGTTACTGCGGAGTCCATGTACTAATGAAAAGAGAGTGAAGCAAGTCTAATATCCAGCATAGCCAATATTGAGTTGTACAGTTTCATGTGCAGCATCTAAGACAATCTGTGGCAAACTGTGAACTCCACAGGCCTTGGGTAGCTCTGCATCTGTGGTGTTTGAGGTTGTAGTGGCTCCCATGGATTTTCTTTTGGGCCAGCTTTACTCTCTCTTTTCAGTTATTTTCAGACAATCAATATTTCTGGCTTCTGGAAATTCTGGGTTCACACTTTTGGCTTCACTGACCTCAAAGGGGCACACACACTACCTGCCTTCTTCCTTCTTCTTGGCAGAAGCTTTCCTCACCCCACAACTCTTGTGTTCTTCATGCACCTAAGACCATTATCATATGGATGATGCCCAGAACTGCTGGCAGCTGGCTCAGTAGCCAGGCTTCCTTCTCTTTTGGCTCTAGGGTTATAGTGCTTGGATTGCTGAGCACTCTAAATCCAATCCCAAGGGACAACTTTCTTAGATTGTCACCATTCTGAAATATGGTGTTCTGGGACATTCTCCTCAAAGCAAATTCTTTCACCTTTGCAAATCTGAGGCTCCAAAGGCTGAGGTCCTGTAGGTTTTGATGAAGCCTCCAGGCCATTTTTTCTGTCGTCTTCTGAAACACTTTGCTTTTCCTTGCTAGCTTTTCTGGGACCAGTGTCTCTTCTGTTTGATCTTTGATCAAAACTTTATTAAAGCATTTCTTCTGGAAAAACTCAAGATACCTTTAATCATTCTTCCAGGCTCTTTGATTTTGATTCGCAACATAAATCTGGCTAAGTGCTCCCCAACAGTAGTCCTGCTGCTGCCTCAACATTCAACTGAAAATTAGTCTGACGCACTTCACTTAGTGCTAGTCTCAGAAAAAGTCTTTGGACAAAGCAAAATGAGAACAAATATTTCACCAAGCCACAGTACACTCATCTGGAATGAACAGCCAATGCCTTCCTACTTCCCAGCAGAAACCTCCCATGCTTGGTCTTTACCAGTGTCATTTCTATCAGCTTTCTGGCATTCTGAGCCCTGACCAGAATCTCCTATCAAGTACAGTCTGACTTGTCCCAGATCTACTTTTTCGGCTAGCATCTGCTAATTATTCCTAACCCTTCCCCTACTTACAACCAGCTCCAAAGTCTCCTGAACCACCTGACCAGATACAGACACAGCAATAACCCAGTTTCAGTGGAAAATTTTGTCTTAGTTACTTATGTATCATTGTTTATACGAGATGCCCAACATCAACAAGAAAAACGAAGAAATATTTATTTAGCTGAGAGTTTCTATCGGTTTCCGTTCATCACCAGCTGATTGCAAGACAGAATATCATGGGAGGCAAGCATCATAAAGGAGAAACAGTCTCTGGGGGGCAGAAGGTAACAAGGCAAACAAGGGACAAGAAAAGCCTCTTTCTGGTCCTGACATTATATCCATGCTACCCAGATTAGGGCAGTGCCAAACTAATCAGTGGACTGATTTAGTAATCACACAACCTTGATCCCAGAATCACAAACTCTAGAGCCACCTCTGAAAAGCTCCTACTGTGACCACATGAAACTTTGGGGGACAACTAGACCCAAACCTTAACAAACACATAACACAATTTATTATCCTAAATTAAAGCACACAAAGCAATCGTTTTTTTCTTGCTATATATTCATAATGGTGAACAACAAATTTCTAGAACATTTCTATCTTGCCATTCTGAAATTCTATCTCACAAAGTAATTTGCCTTTCACCACTTTGGGGTCCTACAATTAACATCTTTCTATTTTCTATTTCTATGAATTTGGCTACTTTGGATACCTCATGTAAGTTGAATCTCATAGCACTTGTCTTTTTGTGACTGATATTCATTGTATAATATAATTTCCTCAGAGTGAACCTAGTATATAACATGTGACAAAATTTCTGTTGTAAGGCCAATCAATAGTATACTGTACATATATTCTTTACCCTTTGACCAGTTGATCTTTGATAAGCATTTCTGTTGCTTTCACCTCGTGGCTATTTATCATGGTGCTATGAACATAGGTGTGAAGATCTCTTTAAAACCTTTCTATGTTTCCTTTCATATTGGTTACACCATTTTAAAATCCCAGCAACGTTGCATAAAGGTTAAAATGTATGCACTATTCTTGACGACATTAGGCATTTTCTGTGTCTTTAATAACAGTCATGCTAATAGATGTCTCAAGGTGACTTAATATGGATTTAATATCCATTTCCCTAATGATTAGAAATGTTACACTTCTATATAAATGTTGTCAATTTCTATATCATCTTTGGAGAATTATCTATGTCAAATACCTTGCAAGTCTTTTCTTTAGGTGAGACATTTTAATTTTGATGTTAAGTTGTAGACATTATTTTTTCTGGATATAAACTCAGGTGTACAACTGATAGATACTTTCTTTTATTCTGTGGACTGTCTTTTCAGTCTATTGCATCCTCTGATGTATAAAAAACATGATTTATTGCAATAAAAATATTTTAACTGATATAGATCCACTTGTCTACTTTTGAATTTATTCACTACACTTTTGGAGTCACAGGCAAGAAATCATTGTCAGACAAAACAACTGAGATATCATCTTACTCCAGAAAGAATGGTTATCATCAAGAAGTCAACCAATAACAAATGCTGGAGAGGCTGTGAGGAAAAAAGAATGCTTCTGCACTGTTGGTATGAGTACAAGCTGGTACAACCATTATGGAAATCAGCATGGAGATTCCTTAAAAAGCAAAGATTGGGAAGAGCAGATAGCCGCAGGTAATTAAAGTGCCTGCTTAGGCAGGCACAGGGACTTGGGTTTAATCCCTATTGTGCCGTGCTGGCCCTGACCCAGGGCACCCTGAGATGTTGATTGAGACCAGACATAGTAGCACTCACCTGCAATCCCAGTGCTTGAGAGGCTGAAAACAGGAGGATCACTATCAGTCCAATCTGTGTGGTGAGACCCTGTACTAAATACATTAAAAAAAAAAAAAAAAAAGGCTGGAGTTTCCATTCAAACCAGCTACTGCCCTCCTAGACATCTTTCTAAAATAACTGAAGTCATACCACAGTGAGAGATGTGCACTCATGTTTATATCAGCAGTTTGTAATAGCTACATCCTGGAAACAACCCAAATGCCCATCAACTGAGGAATGAATAAAAACGATACAGTATTTTATACAATGGAGTATTAGTCAGCTATAGAAATAATAAATGTGAGGTTTTTACAGATAAATGGGTACAACTAAAAATTATATTAGTAAGTGTATTAAATCCAGATCCACAGGTGCAAAGATTGCATTATCTTCCTAGTGTGAGATTTTCAAAGAGTAATTAAAATTTAAAAGGTACAATAGGTGCTGTGAAAGGGAAAGAATTTCTTCAATTAGAGGGAGAAATTGGGATGAGGAAAATGACAAATGAAAGAAAGGAAAAAGGGATATTTAGATATATATGCAGAATGGCTTGGATAACTGAACTGTCAATTTCTGTTGCTCTTTGAAAGGAGAATTTAATTTTTTTCTTTTTGTTCTTTTGAATTTCTTACAACTTTTTTGATATTGTTTTTCTTTGTTTATTCTTTAAAAGAATCTTGCACATTTATGTCAGCTAACCTGAGCAACTAATTTGAAGATGACTTCATGTAATACAGCAATAACTGTTGAATTCTTATTATCTGGTGTAGTGAAATTTTGTATTATTTCTAATGTTATTTTTTCTATCACTATTTTGTATTCTTTTTATTACTTTTAATAAGAAATAACAATATGACAGTTTCAAAACATGTTAGTGTACATTCACAATAATTGATACAATGCATATTATTGTCCTCATAGACGTTATACAGAGCAAAGTGTACAGATGTGATAAATTTTCTAATCAATACTGCTAAAGAAAGAAAAAAATTCTTCTCTTTGAACTAAGAGAATGTAGTTGCACACATAGTCCAATTGCAGTGGATTACTGGTGAAACTGGCAATATTGGAAGCTATTGATTTAAGCCTTTTACAGCTCAGCATACTAATCTAGCTGGGCATTTTCTGCCTTGTAATTAAACTTTTCTGCTGGGTGGTTAAGGGCAAGTTAAAGCAAAACCCATATAACAAAACATTTAATTTTTGTATCTTCCAAGGTCAGATTCCCTCAGGATTAACTTTGAACCCATCTACACTGCTTTGTAGAACTGTTGTCAGTGTCAGAGTTCAGGATGAGGCATACCCATTGCTTGACCAGTTTGCTCTCTGTGAAAGCCTGAGAGAATATTTTCTCTCTAGGTGATTCTCTTTAGACAAACTATGCTTTATTCATTCCTTTCCTGTGAGGTCCCATAATCTCCTTGACCAGAGAGTTTGGGACACCACTGAGTGATAGGATGTTACAGTACAGGTTCTCTTATGTCCTGAGTCCTCATTGACCTTGAAAGGACCAAAATATTGGCAATTCTTGTAGGCCTTCTCTTTCTCTAATATTTGATCTGTTAACTTACATTCTTAACCCTGCAGAAAAGAAGCTTCATGATACTATTACTCTATAACATAGGTACATGAACTTAACATCACTGTCTTTCTGAGTATCAAACATCTTAGACTTAACTTGAAATTGGTATTTTCCATCAATCATTGATATTCTAATAAATGTCTACAGAATGTGATAAAAACAGTTACAGATTTTTAAACAGACATTTAGAAATCCAAGGTTGTACAACGTTGTAGCCTGTCAATCCTATGACGTTTTGCCTAGTCTCTTATTCTCATTGAATGTCCTTTTTTATTTTCTAGTAAACCAACCATTTACTTGAGAGAGAGAGAGAGTATAGCAGTAACTGAAATTACATTAGAAGCAGCACACATCTAAAAGACCGGGATGATAGGGGTTCCAGGCATAGTTTTAGTGTTGCACATTGCTATCATCAATGTGAAAATATTTTGAAGGTTCTTGGGCCCATTATCTAATTCATCCTGTGTACATTAGTGCATAGTTTTGCTCCTTATATGTTTCCTCTCTTCTCTGCTTCCACTCACTTCATTGCTTAAGTCATAATTCTTCGATTTCCATTCGGCTGTGTTATGCCTTTCCATTTTCATTTCATCTTTTGAGTTCTTACACTAGGGAGACTGTATGATATTTACACATGTAGTCTGGTTTCTTTCACTTATGAGTATATGTTCCAGATACATCCATTTATATATGAAGTCTTCCAGTTTATCATTCTTTATAGCTGAGTAATATTCCATTGGATAAAAATACCACATCTTTTTCAACCATTCTTCAGATGATGGGCATTTTTGTTGTTTCCAAGATCTGGCTATTACAAACTGGGCTGCTATAAACATAGGTGCACAGATATCACTGTGGTATGATGTTTTCAGGTCTTCTGGGAAAATTCCCAGTAGGGGGATAGCTGGATTGAGTGGAATTTCCAGTCCTCGTTTTTTAAGGTGTGTCCATACAGCTTTCCATAATGGTTGCACTAGTCTGCATTCCCACCAGCAGTGGAGAAGCATTCCTTTTCCCCACATCCTCTGCAACATTTGTTGTTGGTTGATTTCTTTATGATAGCCATTCTTTCTGGTGTGAGATGGTATCTAAGTGTTGTTTTAATTTGCATTTCACGAATGGCTAGCAATGTGGAGCATTTCTTCATGTATTTATAGGCTTGTTGAATTTCTTTCTCTGAGAAGTGTGTGCTCATCTCAGATGCCCATTTCTCAATTGGATCTTTGAATTTTGGGAACATAAATGTTTTCAGTTCTTTATAAACTCTAGATAGAAGATGTTTATCTGAATGCCTATTAGTTAAAATCCTTATGAAATGTGTGGGTTGTCTTTTCACTATGTTGGTAATTTTTTTTTTAATTTTTGAGGTGCAAAAATTTCTTAGCTGGAAGAGGTCCCATTTGTTGATTCCTTCAGGAGTTAAACGTGCATTTTGATTTTTGTCCATGAACTCTTTGCCTACTCCTATGTCTTCAAGATTTTTCCCACTTTCTCTTCCAGGAGATTTAATGTTTCTCTTTTAATATTAGGTCTTTAATCCATTTTGACTTTTGTTTAGTGCATGGTGATAGGCTTGGGTCAAGTGTTAGTTTTTGGCATATAGAGAGCCATTTTTCCAGTAGCACTTGTTAAAGAGGCTGTCTTTCTTCCAGTAAGCATGTTTGACCACTTTGTCAAAGATAAGTTGGCTGAGTGTGTTTGCATTTGCGTCTGCAACTTCTAATCGAGTGGTTCTCAACCTTTCTAATGCTGTGATCCTGCAATACAGCTCCTCATGTTGTGGTGACCTCAAAAAATAATTTTGGTGGCTACTTCAAAACTGTAATTTTGCTACAGTTATGATTTCCAATGGCTTTAGGCCACCCCTGTGTTTTGATCGTTCAACCCCGACTGGAGTTGTGACCCACAGATTGAGAACCACTGTTCTAATCTATTCCTTTGATTCGCAGGTCTATTTTTTATGCCAGTACCCTGCTGATTTTATTACTGTAGCTTTCTAGTACAACTTTAGATCAGGAATTGTAATGGCTCCTACCTTACCTTTATTGCCCAGAATTGCAAAGACAATTTCCTTTTTGATTCCAAATAAATTTTAGGAATTACTCCTCTAGATCTGTGAGGTATGTTCTTGATATTTTGGTAGGGAATGCATTAAATTTTTATAACAATTTAGGGAGTATGGTCCTCTTCAAAATCTTGGTTATTCCTATCTAGGAGTGGGAAATACCTTTCCAGTTTCTGAAATCTTCTAGAATATCTTTTTTCAGGGTACTGTAGCTTTCATTGAAAAGAGCTTTTACCTTCTTAGTTAGGTTAGTTCCTAAGTATTTTATTTTCTTCGGTGCTATGATGAAAGGTACTGTTTCTTTAATTTCACTCTCATTGTTTTTTGGTCTAGGTACAGGAATGCTATTGACTTCTGTGTGTGGACTTTGTATCCTGCTATGCTACTGAATGTGTGTATTAGTTCTAGTAGGTTCTTGTTGGAGGTTTTTGGGGTCTTCCAAGTAGATTATCATGTCATCTGCAAATAGTGATAGTTTACTTCTCCTTTACCTATTCTTATTGCTTTTATTTCTCTCTCTTGTCTAATGGCTGTAGCTAATGATTCCACAACTATGTTGAATAGGAGTGGTGATAGAGGACATCCTTGTCTTGAACTAGATTTGACAGTAAAGACTTCAGTTTTTCCCCATTTAGAATTATGTTAAGCGCTATATATGGATTATAAAAGATGGCTTTCATCAGGTTGAAGTAGAGGCCATCTATTCCAATGTTCTATAGGACTTTGAACATGAATGAGTGTTGATTATCAAAAGTCTTTTCTGCATCAATTGAGACGTTTGTGTGATTTTTGGTTTTGGCTTTATTGATATAGTATATTGCATTTATAGATTTGCATATATTGAACCATTCTTGCATCCCTGAGATGAATCCTACCTGGTCATGGTATATAATGTTCTGGATGATTTGTTATATTCTAGTGGCAAGGATTTTGTTGAGGATTTTTGCATCTATGTTCATAAGAGAAATTGGCCTGTAGTTTTCTGTTTTAGTTTCATCTCTCTCCATTTTTGGTATCTTTGTAATAGTAGCCTCTAGGAATGATTTCGGAACGATTGCTTCCTTTTCAATTTCACTGAAGAGTTTGAGTAGTACTAGGATTATGTCTTCTGTAAATTTCTTGTGGAAATGAATCCATCAGGTCCTGGACTTTATATTACATTTTGTATTTCATTGGCTATTAATGGTTATTGAGAGTTCTTATGTCTTCTTGATTCAGTGTTGGTAGTTTGTACTTTTCTGGGAATCTGTCCATTTCATCTGTATCTTCAATTCTGTGAGAGTAAAGATTCTCAAAGTAGCTATTTATGATTCTTTGAATCTCTGATTGGTCTGTAGTAATTTTACCCTTTTCATTCCTTATTGTTTGAATTTGAATCCTTTCCTTTCTTTTTTGATGAAGTTAGCTAGGGGTTTATCAATTTTATTTAATCTTTCACAGAACCTGCTTTTTGATTCATTAATTCTTTGTATTGTTTTCTTTGTCTCAATTGAATTAATTTCTGCTCTAATCTTTATAATTTCCTCCAATCTTTGGACTTTGGATTTTGTTTGCTCTTCATTTCTAGTCGATTTAGGTGCTGCATAAGATTACTTGTTTTTTCCCATTCTGTTTTCTTAATGTGTGAGTTCAGAACTATAAATTTCTCTCTAAGAACTGCTTTCATATCACCCCATAAATTCTGCTAGGATGCATTTGAATTTCATTAAATTGTAGATATTGTTTAACTTCTTTTTTAATTTCATCTGTAACCCACAGTTCCTAAGAAGAGTGCTATTTAATTTCCATGTATTTCTGAAGTTCTTGTGTTTTCTTTTGTCATTTTTTTTTCTAATTCATTGCACTGTGGTCAGATAATGTGCATGGGATAATTTCTGTCTTCTTGTATATACTTAAGCATGACCTGTAGACTAATATGTGGTCTATTTTAGAAAATGTCCCATGTCCACGTGAAAAAAAATGTGTAGTCTAAAGTGGTTGGGTGGAACCCTCTGTGTATGTCCGCTAAGTCCATGTGTTCCAAGTTCTGGTTGAGTTCTGTTACTTCTTTGGTAATTTTTTGTCTGCTTGACCTGTCTTTTCAGATAAATGGGTGTCAAGTTCTCCTGTTAAGATTGTGATATTGGATATTAGATTTTTCATATTCATTATGGTTTATCTTATATAACTTGCTACTCCCATGTTGGGCGCATACATGTTTATGAGTGTTACCTCTTCGTGTTGAATTTTCCCCTAACTAGTATGTAGTGGCCTTCTTTGTTTTGTTTGATCAATCTTGGTTTGAAATTTAGACTGTCTTCAAACAAGATTGCTACCCATGCTTTTTTTTTTTTTTTCCTGAGGTGCTAGAGCATGTAGTATTGTTTTCCATCCTTTGACTTTTAGCCTATGGGTTTCTTTATGACTTAAGTGTGTTTCTTGTGCACAGCATATGGTTCGATTTTGCTTCCTTATCCTCTCTGCCACTCTATTTCTTTTAATTGGAGAATTGAACCATTTACATTGATGATTATAATTGAAATGTATTCGCTTATGATTGACATGAATTTTACTTGTTACTGTTTATCACTTTTTCTCCTGTGTTTAATTGGTTTCCCTATTTGGTCTGATCTTTCCGTTCTCATTTGTTGAGTTTGGATCATTTTGTTCCCTCTCTAAAATATATTTTAGTATACTATGTAGGGTTGGCTTTGATGTCATAAAATTCTTTAGTTGTTCCTGTCATGGAAGTATTTCACTTTTGCCTCATACTTATTTAAAAGAAAGTTTTGCGAGGCATAGCAGTCTGAACTGAAATTCATTTTTATGGAGGACTTGAAGCACTCTGGTCCATATTCTTCTTGACTTCAAGGTTTGTGAAAAGAAATCTGCTGTTATTCTGATGAGTTTTCCTTTAAATGTGATCTGCTTCTTTTCTCTAGTGGCTTTTAATATATTATTCTTCTGCTGGATTTCTGGGATCTTGACTATTATATATCTGTGTGTGTCAGGTCAATGCTATTTGGAGTTCTATACACTTCAACTACTGCATGTCCGATTGTTTTCTTATATTCGAGAGGTTTTCTGCTATTACTTCTGCCCATATTCTTTTTTATATCATTTGTAATGAGTCCTTCTTTCTCATTGATTCCTATTAATCTCATGTTGTTCATTTTTGCATCATCTTCAGATGTTCGATTATTTTCTCCTGCATTCTAGTTGTTTTTAAGAGATCCTTTCTTACCTTTTCACTAGCTGCAACTGTGTCTTCAAATCTGAAACTCTATCTTCATTTTTGTTCACACGGCTTTGCCAGCTTGTGGTTGAGATTTTATTTTCTTGTATATCTCTTTGAAATTCTTTCATGCAGTCTATTTCTTTCCATATCGCTCAATTAAGGAGTCCATCATTTTTCTATTTTCCTCTGATTTTTTATCAATGTCTTCTTTAATAGCACTTAAGTCTTTCATTATAGTTTTCCTTTCTCTTTCTAGTTAAGAAATTATTTCTATTTTGTTCTCCTTTTTACCTTTCTGCAGTTGTTCCCCTACTTTTCATTCTATTAATTTAGAGATGTCTATTTTTTAGTCAAGAGGTTATTTCTAGCCGGGCGTGGTGGTGCATGCCTGTAATCCCTGCACTTGGGAGACTGAGGCAGGAGGATCAGTGTGAGTTTGAGACCAGCCTGGGCTACAAAAGTGAGCTCAAGGCCATTCTGAACTGCATACTGAAACCCTGTCTCAAAAAAAAAAAAAAAGAGGTTATTTCTGATGTGGTTTCCTCTATACATTTCTGCAGCTGCTTTTCCACTTCAGATTCTATTAATTCATGCATTTCTTTTTTGACTTCAGATGTTATCTATGATCTGAGTTGCTCTATACGTTTCTGCACTTGTCTGTCTACGTCATATGCTACCAATTCAGAGGTTTTGGCTGTATGACTCCCATTTTCTTCCATGGTAGTATCTCCTATATTTGCCCTGGATAGGCTTGGGACCTGAGATTGCATCTTACTTTTTCTCTTTGTCATTTTGTATAGGAGTGATCTGTGCACTTTGGTGAAGTTATGTCGTTAGTGCCTATGGAAATTTGGGTCCAGGTCCACCAAACTAGTTTCCCTCCAGGCATGCCTGTCTGCAAGTCAGAGTTCCTGCAGCTGGCTGCCTCAAGGCCCCATGGCTGGGGAAATTGGGTGCACTCAGAGCTCAGGCAGTTAACGAGTCTGGGGATAGATTCGGGCTGAGGCCACCATGAGGCCCTGTCAGGATAGTAGGTGGAGTTGGTTCTCAGGTGGTTGAGGAGTCAGGAGATGGACACATGCTGAGGCCACTGCTGCCCAGTCAGGTTGGTGGGTGGCACTGTTTTGTATTCTTTAAAAAGTTTTTAAAAATGTCATGAAGCCATAGCCTTGTTTTCTTTTGCAAGTATTAGATTTTGCATTATGTCTTAAACCTATCTTTTTCTATTTAGAGTCCATTTTACTTTCTTTTGCATGAGGATATCCAAATTTTCCAACATCACTTACTGATGAGGCTGCCTTTCTTCACTGGCACCCTTGCTAAAGACCATTTGACCTTATATGGAAAGATTTCCTTCTAGATTCTCTATTCCCTGCCATTAGTCTACTTGTCTGTCCTCATGCCAGTACCAAATTGTTTTAATTACTGTCATCTCAAATGTTATGAAATAGGAAAGCTTGTCTTCCTGATTTGTCTTTTTTAAATATACTTTGCCTATTTATGATCTTTAACTCTGTATTATTTTAGGGCAAATTTTTCTTTTTCTGCAACAAAACTCCTCAGGAGCTAGTCAAAAACTCAGTGGATTAGAGTGCCTGCAAGCAGGTGCAGGGACCAGGGTTTGATGCCTGGGGCTGCTGTGCCCACCCCACCTCCAGGGCATACTGAAATGGCGATTGAGACTGGACGTGGTGGCCTGCACCTGTAATCCCAGCTCTTGAGAGGCTGTAAGCAGACAGATCACTATGAGTCTGATCTAGTAATGAGCCTCTGAACACCCTGTAGACCCTTCCCTGAAATAATACAAAAAAAAAAAAAAAAAAAAAAGTCTTTGGAATTCATATACAGAATCTTTGGATAAGAGTGGTGGTAATTTTATAGGTTCTCCTCTTTTTTGAATACAAGTTACATGGACAATATCCCTTTTCAGTTCTCCGCTTTCATCCTCCTGTTCTTAGATCTGAAGTAAATCTCTTCTAGATGGGGAGGTAGCATATAACTGGATCTTAGTTGAATGCATTCATTGAATGTGTGTTCTTTGAATGGAGTTCAATCTACTTATATTTAAAATAATACCTACTAGTGTAGAGATATTTTTGCCATTAAGTGTGGCTTGTTCCTTCAAACTCAGGTAGGGTTTTAACCACCAAAGTCATATGTTAATGACCTAGGAGAATAGAAACTTAATCTTACTATGGTTTTCAGAAATGAAACCATTATGAAGTGTTTAGGACTAGATCAGGTCATTATGGTAGAGCCCCTCATGTTTGCATTCTAGAAGCTGGAAAGAGAAAGAGAAAGAAGGAAAGAGAGAGAAAAAGACAGAGTGAGAGGGGGAGGGAGGCAGAGACAGACAGATAGACAGACAGACAGACAGAGAGACAGACAGACAGACCCTAACATAGGCAAATGTGCTCCCTGTATTTTGCCATGCAATGCCTTGTTTTAGCTCAGAATTATAAGCCTCCAGAATCATGAATCAATATTCTTATAAAACTAGTATAAAACTAATACAGTTTAATGTTAATGTTTTATTGTTTGTTTTCTGTATATCTCATAACTATTTAGGTACACCTTTCCCTTTCTTGTCACCTTCCTTCCTTCCCTTTCTTTCTTTTATTATTATTTTTTTTAGCTTGATTTTGTCTTAATCACTTTCTTGTTGGTAGAACAAAATACTACCGGAAGCTCTCAAATCAAAGGAGGGAACAGATTTCTGCAGCTCAGGGTTTGTAGAAGATTCAGTCCCTGGTTGGTTGGCTCCAAGGCAGTGCAGCACGTGGGGAAGAAACAGTTCACCACATAGCAGAAGAAGCACTAAGCACTCAGGCAGGAGGGATATATCTCCACGTCACGCGCACAGTCACTTTCCTCCTCCCCACCAGGCTCTACCCCAGTACTCACTCAGCTATAAGCCTATCAGTGAACTGATGCGCAGGACCACGATCCAGTCACCGCCTCAAAGCCCCACTTATGATGAAATGAGGCTTTGGAGGGACATCTAGCAACAATTTACAGCAGGTATATTTTCATTCCTCTTTCATTCCTTGTGTATCTCCTATAAATACTTTCTTTATGGTTACCATTGCAACTAACCAAAACATCTTGCAGTTATAGTATTCTCACTTAGCATATTAACTTTCATCACATTGCAAAGATCTACTCCTTTACAACTCTGTTCTCACCATTTGTATTATTGGTTTAACAAAAAACCTCTATACATAATTTTTACAATGATACCTTTATGTACACAATTTATATTACTGTTTTAAAGTTACATCTTTATAAACACATTAATATAGATGATGTATTAGTCAGCTTGTCCATTACTGATTAAAAAATTCCTGATACCCCAATTTTAAAAGATCAGAGGTTTATTTTAACTCATAGTATGGAGGAACTCAGTCCACAGTCATCTTCCTCCAAGGAAGGAATAGCATTGCAAAATAACATGGAGTACAGCTTAGTTCAAGGGGCAAGAAATCAGAGTAGGGGAACAGGGCCATCAGGGGAAGGCAATGGGCCACAGATAGTACCCAAAACCATGCTGCCATACTTTACCTGGACATCCTCAGGAATGTGCCAACAGATATTCCTTAATCCAATGAAGTCATCATATCAGGATGACTGGGTACAATTCACCCCTTGCCGACTTCATGTCAAAATACTACTTAAATCATATTTAATCATCAAATAGACAACAGTAATTCATAAAAATTCATGACTTATCTCAAAGATAGTATAACAATCTTATGTAAAACCAGAAATTCAATAATTCTTTTCCACAAAGTCTTAAGACTTCAAACACTTTTCAAAGGCCCAAGTCCAAGTCTCTCCTGAGACATGGGACAAACTCTTAACTGTGAACTGTTGTAAATCTTAAAAAAAAAAAATAATCAGTGACATAACATCCAGGTATAAAAAGCGTAAACAAAACAAAAACAAAAACATCCAGGTATGATGACATAGGGTAAATATTACTATTCCAAAGGGAGAAGCAGCTAGATAGAAATAAGTCAGGTCAAAATGAGAGAAAAACATTAAGTCATGGAACTCCATATATTGAAACTTGAGCACGTGGTAGTGAGGTACAAATTTCAGAGGAAATGGGTTGCACCCTCTCTATACATTTTGCTGTTTGCATCATTTGAACCCTTTGACTTGGGCTGGCTCCACTCATGGCCTACAGCTTTCCTCAAGTGATAGTCTATAAACCTATCGTCTCCGGTTATTTGGGGTTTTTACTGTGTTTTCTGCTTTATTCCTACAGCTTCATGTACTTCCCTGACAAGAGCACTTTATCCGCTCTCCCAAACAGTCCTTTGATATTTCAATAGAAGGATTCCCAGATCCACAGCCCTTAAATTCAGCACGCCATAAAACCAGCACACAGGATCCTAGAGATCCAATTCCCTAGGAAGAGCTTCACAAGCAAGAGTCCCAGTTATCTCTTCTCAATTAAAAAATTTACATTTTGCACCCGGGAACCTGCCATGGGTGAGTTTTTGCTGATTCTTTCAGTGCCCTCAAATAGTCCCCCCGCCCCCCAAAAAAAAGGACTTTTAAAAAATCGTCGCAGATTTCTTCAACAACCACAACTCCTTTGGCCCTAACTTTATACATGGTTCCTTCTGGCCCAAGTTTTACAATTTTCAAACGTTCCTGATCTATCTTTTCTTCTTTTTTTTTTTCTTTTCTCCTATTTACACTACAAATCTAGTTAAAAGCAACTGGTAATACTCATATCACAGCCTGCAGACTGAGATGTTTGAAATTTCACCCATCAAATCAACCAATTGTCACTTTTATTTTCAGTACCTCACAAAGGATTCAAAACATGAGCAAGATAGACAGAATTCGATTATAGAACACATTATCTCTAACTGCATTACAGTAAAGTTCCTATCACAACTGAAACCTCCTGAGGTTGGCTTTTGCCGGCTGTATTCATACCAATATTCTGGACTCCCTACCTCTAATCCCTCAGAATTTGCTCAGAATATTCTAGGGGTTCCCACCGTGTTTTGCTGAACTTTTCCAAACTCTACCTACAAATCCATTTGAAAAGCTTCTAATAAACCTGGTCACAGCAATGACCTCATTTCTCTGCTACCAGTTTTCTACCTTAGTCATCTTTCTTGTTATTAGCACAAAATACCTAACACTCTCAACTTAATGAAGGAATTTAACTGGGCCAACAATTTTGAAGAGTTCAGACCATGATGAATGCACTCCAGGGCAGCAACACTGGGCAGAAAAATCTGGTGGAGCAAAGCTGTTTATTTCATGGCATTCAGAAGTAGAACAAGGGGATAGTATCACCAAAGACAGAGCCAGGGGCCAGTTATGGTACCCAAGACCATATCTGTGTGACCCACTCAGAGAAACCCAGGAACGTTTTGCCAATCTCCTAGGCATGTCTTTATCAGTGAAGTTGCACATTAAGGTCAATGATCATAGATATGTAGCTTCTGGCTTTGAAATCCTTTGTATTGTAATTACAATAGCATGGGTTACTGTATTCTTTAATGATTTTAGATTAACTAGAAAATTCTGCGTTGTTCTATATCTTTGTGCTAGTCTACCATCCTTCTGTTACAACTCAAAAATTACTTTTAGCATTTCATATAGAGCATAATGGCAATGGTAATGATACTGGACATTTTTGTTTATGTAGAAAAGTCATTTCCATTTTGGAATCATTTTGCTGGGTAAGGTAGTCTTCACTGACAGATTTTACCTTCATGATTGCCTTCTGCCCTTCCTGTGTACCTTCCTTCTTGCCTTCTTTCCATTTTTGCTTCCTTCCTTTTCTTTCATCTTTCTTTCTTTCCCTTCTTTCTTTCTTTCTTTCTGTCTTTCTTTTTAGACTTTTCCCACTTCATCCCACTTTTTTCTGGTTACAGTGTTTCTTTGGGGAAACCCAGAGATTGTTTTATGAACGATTCCTTGTATGGGGAAGATTACTATTCTCCTGAAACTCTTCAAACTGTTTTAGGCTGAGAGTGGTAGTGCATAGCAGTAATCCCAGCAAGTAGGAGGTTGAGCCAAAAACAAAACTAGAACACAGTGGAAAGATTAAAAATGTTTCAACATGCCACTGATAAATGCTGTTATGATGTTGTCCATTATGATGGTAGAAGCAAGTTAAGGGGGAACAATCTGCTACCTCAACAATTTTAGAGATTTGTGTGATGATATACACTGTACTTCCTTGTATTTTATTGAAACAAGGACTTTTATGCAATAATATATCCAATTCATAAATGTTCCTAAAGCATATATAATGAAATATCCTCTGAAATGTGTGAAATTTCAGTTCTTTCATGGTATCTTTCCATTTTCATATTTTATAAATTTATATACAATAATGAAACTTACATTACTGTAGTAATAAGAAAGACTGAAAAAAAGTCAACGTATAATTCAAAAGTGTCAACACTTTCTAGCACAGATAAGCTGGCTCCCAAAACGATAAATAAGAACACAATGCAAAGTTACACTGAAAGAAGGGCCGACCAGATAGCTCAGTGGATTAAAGTGCCTGCTTGGGCAGGTGCAGGGACCAGGGTTCAATCCCCAGCCTGCCATGCCACCCCGACCCCTAGGGCATGCTGAGAGGGCAACTGAGACTGGGAGTGGTGGTGCATGCCTGTAATCCCAGTTCACTGTCTCTACTCTTTATCTCGAGCTCTGTAACATACTTCAGAGTCCTGGCTGAAAGCTTTCCTCATAGAGCTCAAAATGTTTATAGCAATTCTATAGTGACCCCTTTCAAGTGTTAGATAGGATAAATAAGAGAAATCTCTCCCGCTCTCTCTATCACCCTCCCTCTCTCCCTCCTTCCCTCCTTTCCTCCCTCCCTCCTTCCCTTTTTCTCTCTCCATTTCATTTTAGCTGTGATCATCCTATTATTTCATCTATTTATCTAATCCTATCAAATCATCTTAAAATTTAGCTATAAAACTTCACATTGCATTTTTCTGAAGAACTTGTCTTTGATAAATTTCTTTTAAAATGTGTGACTGGGTCTTCTGTTTCCAAAGCATTATAATAACTCTAAATCAAATATACTTGGCTTTAGGCCAATACAATTCCAACACCAATATTTATCCCTCAAGGAAATACTCATGTTTCACATGGCCACTGTCTACCAGTGCTTCTCCACAAACCCCCACCGAATGCAGGATCACATCCAATACTGTGGTCTTCTGGAAAAAATAACTTTTAAAATTAAAATTTGTGTTATTTTAATTTTAATTAATTTAAATGGAAGGAAAATTGATAAGTCCTTTTCAATTGGAGATTGGACACAATGCCTAGGAAAGACATTTTGTATTTATCATTCTCAAATGGACTGATGATTTACATATTTAAATTCCATTCAGAGTTTAAGGTTTCCTATTTATTTTCATCCCTGTAATGCTTATAGGAGCAGGAAATATATGGCTGGACTAACTCCAAAGTTCCCAGACCAACCAGGCCTTCTAGAATTTGGGTGACCAAGAGTCTCAGTGATTAATTCACATCCCACCAGGGTCCTGATCTCTTGTTGTTACAGTGTGCATTTAGATGTCCTTCCAAAAACTCAGGTGATCGTACATGGGGCTTTTTCAGAGGTGACTGGGTCTACAATGTGTGATGCTGAGATTAAGAGTGTGTTATTACTAAATTTGTTCACTGATCGATTTGGCACATACCCTACACTGGATGGCTTAGCTAGGAAACAAGAGGGCAGACAAAAGCCTTAACTGTCACTTGCTTCTGCTGTCTTCTGTTTGTCACTAACTGTTTCTCAGACTCTGCAATGGTTTCTGCCATGCCAATCTGTTACAAAGGCAGGCAATTAAAGAATAAAATCTCTACAAACTGTGAGCCTAAATAGACCTTTCTTCTCTGTGTCAGTAATCTTGTCTCAGCAATGAGAAAAGTAACTAAGTCACTTTTCTTTTAAAATTGTTTGACTTTAGTGTATGAATCAATCCTTTGGATTCTTGTCACAGAGTTGCCATACCTTCTTGGACTCGCTACACTAGTCCTCAGAGTTTCTAGAAGCCTCTGAAAAGCAAGACTCTTTCATATCCACCTTTAGCTTCCTCATTAACTTTTCTCCATGGTTTTTGCTAAGAAACAGGTCATTGTCTCCTATTTTAAAGCTGTGAAAGTCAAAGCCAGACCTTAGTGAATTGGATGAAAACACCTTATGCAGTACTATCGGCAGTAAGGAGTCAGACTGATCTCCATTGTAATTTACACAGAGATGATCTGATGCTCTAAAGTGAGAGTAGTCATGAGGGTAGGGGGAACAGAGGAGACTTAGAGACATTATAGATAACTGGTCAGGGTATATGTGAACAGGCAAGCAAGCAATCACCCAAGTTGTTACCTATCATCCCACAAAGGTGATGAGACACTGACACTGTTGCTGGTGATGGTTTTTCATTGGAATAATTTTCAGATCCTTGGGAAAGACACTCCTGAGTTACAGGAGATTCCCATAGATCTCAAGGGTCAGAGGAAGAATTCCCAGTTGTAAGCCCTTTTCATGAGAAACTCAGGTGTCATTTTCATTCTCAGCTTACTTTTTTTTTCTTTTTTCAATTTCTCTGTCTCTCTGTCTCTCTGTCTCTCTGTCTCTCTCTCTCTGTCTCTCTCTCTCTCTCTCTCTCTCTCTCCTGTCTTTTTGTGGTGCCAAGGATCAAACTCAAGATCTTGTGCTTGCCAGGCAAGCACTTATTCCACCGAGCTATATCCATAGCTCATAAGCCCTTTTTAGGTAAATGCTATAAGAATGGAAAATCCAAGGGTCTATGATCTGACATTTTCTAGAAAAAAAGCACTAACTTCATCACACATCCCTGAGATCTTTCAGACACATAGGAACTCCACAGAGGTAAGTGTAGTCCCATAGAAGTGGTCCTAGGCCAACAGAAGTCATGCCAAAGTTTGCCCAAGACTCTTACTGCAGCAGTTTAAAAGAACAGTCATGGAGAGAATTTCTGCCATTCTTAAAATGTGTGCTTTTGCACCACTGAATTCTAGAAAGTTCTGTTGATCATGTAGTCAGACTGACAAGTTGGGAAATGATGAATATGATCCTCAAAGCATGTCATGTTAAGGAAGCACATTTTTGAACGAGCAGAGATTCTCAGATCATGAAACAACTGGTTTCATATTCTTTTATAAAACAATTATAATTAACCCACCTAGATTAATAAATAATCCACCTAGCAATGATAAGCAACAGTTTGTAAATCAATAGGCAAGGGAAAATTCCACAGAGGAGGTTTCTATACAGTCAAAGCTGCAAATGATGTGCATTGAGTCTGTTGCTAAATCATCTAATACCAGAACGATGTATCATCTACTATTTTAATTTTCTTTTCATTAAGCCATTTATCATTTGTACCTGGAAGAAACCCAGTTTTTATCTGGTCCTCAGTCCTGTTTAACGCCCTGCTCTGGGGTGCAAGAACACAGTCCTGTCCGTCTCCACGCCCCACACTCTGTCCTGGGCCTGGTGTGGCACAGAGCATGTGTCACTTTCTCCCCTTGAAATAGCTGGAGTTTACAGGGAACCTTTAAAGCACTGTGACATTTAAATATCTGACATGACCCCTGCTTTTCTTCAAAGTAGGGGTTTAAACAAAATCTCAATCAGAAAATTAAAGTTGCAGGAAATATCCAGCTTCCACTTAGCCTGAGGAAAAGACACTACCCCCAACCCCCCACCCCCGTGGAGTTCATCACGCCATTCTATAAATTCACCAGGTTGTATAAAGGGCTCCAGTCAGCACTGGATCGGGCAAGGGTCACCAAGTCTGGCTGTGCACTGGCACACTGAGGCCAAGCGCGAACCGAAGACGTTAAGCGTTGGGCCTTTCCAGGCCTTTTTGGAAAGGCCCCGCACTTATGGTCTGTCCTCTGAAAAGGTTTCTCAAGGTCAACTACCATCTTTCAACTTTAAAAGTTTTCCTGCCCTGGGTTAGGCCCTGTCTTAGCTTTTTCCGCAATGCACAAATGAGAGAACACCCAACCTCCAAAGTGAAAGGAGGAAAGTTTGCTTCAGCTCGGAGTTTGGAGAGTTTCAGTCCATAGTCTGCTATCTCCAAGGTAGGGCAGCCTAGCAGAGGGACACAGCGGAGGAGAAATCCACAACGAGGCAGCCAGGCGGCCGCAAGCAACCACAGCAGCAGGAGCAAGCCTGCGACCCTCTCTCCCTTTGCTTTGCATCCAGGTTATGAACCTACTGATTGGTGCCGCCCACACACAGGTGTGGCGTCTGTTTACCCATACACTGAACTGTGCTAATTCCAATCAATGCTCGAATGTACTATCACATGCCCTTAATTCATCTATTATGCCCCCTAGACCCAGTTAGGGAAAGACCCACTTACAAGTTTATGAGGCTTTTGGGGAACATCTACATACAAACTGTCACACCCCTTGCGTAAATTTAGTGCTGAATTGTTTCAGTTTTTCTGCGGTTATACTTGCTCTCTGCAAAACCTTTAATATGAGAAATTTTGCTGATTAAATATGGATAAATATCATTGTAACCCTGAGATACACTGAAATTTTTCTCTCGGAAATAGCAGGGCCTCATTTAAATAGCCATGAAAGGTATTACTGAACATATTTTAGGCTTCAGAAACTTCAGGAATAGGCCCTTTTATTTATCAGCATTTTATGGCTATGACAAAATAATTGGAGCAGCTAGCTTTATAAAGCAAAGGTATGCATTAGGCTCACATTTGTGAATTCCAACATCATGCTGCCTGCACTGGTTCAGTTGGGGCGAGGACTCTCTCGGGTTTGTTGTGTGTGAGCAGATAAATAATAAAATAAATAAATAAATACATAATGAAAACATTGTTTTAATAGGCTGAAAGGTTTATTTTTTAAAAATGTTTTCAATAGTTTCTCTGCAGTCAAACTAGAATGGCAATGTTTATTATTTTCAAAGGGGGGAATTAATTTCACACAGATTTATAAATACTCAAGAAAAATGCATATCATTTTATTTCATTTTCATACCATTTATAGGGACATAGGTTTCCCTAGATGGCAAATAGAGCTATCATATGTCAGTGTTCCATAACAGATATTGTTCAGAATATTTAAAAATTCTGGAAAGTTCACTGTCATCCAAATAAAGAGGTCTAAGAGTCTTATCCAAGCAGCTGTGGTTCCTATTTGAATTTTAGCCTAGATTATTAAAACCTCAAACCACAAAATCCCCCTAGGAAATCTTGCATAACCATTGTTCTTACTGAAAAGGCTGGGATCAGAAAGGAAGCAAGAGGTTCTTGCTTTAGTTGGCTTTCAAACATCAAAAACTGAGTGGTCAATGCTCCCTCAGATGTGTGCTCACAGCCCCTTTAAAGGCAATGGAAATTACATGTGTGGATTTGGGGAAAACATACCCCCAAGTAAGAAAATTAAGGAATGCCAAGAACACCAAATTTCTTTGCTTCAAAAAATTGGCTTAAACAATAGTTATTTTAAAAAATAATTTTATGCAATATGTCAAGAAAATCTATTCATCTTTTATAAAATTTCTATGACCAGTTGGAAGGAAGGACTTTAAAAAAATACTTTAACCATATTTCTTGTCTGGTTTTGACCAGAAAAATATGGCTGTTAACTTACTTTTTTATAAAATGTTATGCTTCTCTAAAGCAAGTATGTCATAATTCAAAATATCAGGGGCCTTTGCAATTTGCTAATAGGAGAGCTTGTAAAACAGCATTTTATGGAAAGAGCTTCTGAAACAGTTATGTTATCCACTTAGATGTTTGTCACTGTGAGAGGAATTCGCATTCTAGAATATCCCTAATCATCTTACAAATGATATTAATTTAGCAGAGAAGAGCTAATGAAGGGACAAATGGAGAGAGAAATTATTGTACTTCCCACTCTATCCAAGCCACAAAGGTTTACTAAACAGAAATTTAAATCAAAAGGCAAACAGGATGTTCATCTGGGACACATTTTTGGACACATACTTTAATCCCACATGAAAGTTGCACTATCCAGATGTGAAAGCAGTAAAATTTAAACAAAAAACCAAACAACAAAGTAAGAAGTGGAGCTGGATGATAGCCTTCAACACAGGGCCCTTCCTCTGAGAAGGGGCTGGATCGTAGGCAACAACTCCCTCTGAGGAAGAGGTGGGGTAAGGTCTCCAGGCCTGTTTTCTCTCACAACGGAAGAAGTAAAATAGCAATCTGGTTTTAGGAAACTGGGCTCTGGCAGCCTCTCTCCTCTGGATTTCTTAAATTATCTATTTTAGACCAAAGTGGAAACTTATTAAAGCCAGCCCTTTAATATCAGATCAGCTGCAGGAAGGACAACAGGGAAAAAGTGCCTGGTACATGTTGTACCCTGAACACTATGAAGCAAGTTTTGAGTGACAGTTCCTCTGTGTAACATCACTCTAACCGCCTGATCGCAAATCCAAAAGTGACAGTGTCTCCACAACTCCTGGGAACAGTGCCGTGATCTACACATGAATATTAGCCACAAAATACTTTACAGTGGTAGGTGAATACTGATCTTAAACTCAAGAGATGGATATTGTTAGACTTTCTATTCTCTTCCATTTCATTCGGATAATCTGAGGAAGGAAATTAAAGGCTAATGAAGAGTTGGGCCTCTATCACTTCCTAACAGTATAATATGGAACAAATCACTTCAACTCACTGAACACCAGTTTCAGCTTTCAGAAAAGATATATAACTATGACATTTTATGTAAGAAAATAGTATTTTTCTACAGTGCTCAAGCAACCAGGGAAAGCCTGAATATCCTGAAACAAAAGTTGTCATGAACCCCTTTTGAAATCTCTCAGTTCAGGAACTGAGATAATACCACATGGTTAATACCATTCATGTTAAGGGAGGGGGCACATAGAGAGACAGGGATGACATAAGATCTGTGATGAATTTTGATGGATGCACGGGATGCCAACAGTGTCTGGTAAATTTAGTATCAAAGGAAAAATAATGCATGAAACAGCATGTGTACTTTCAAATAAATCAGTGAAATGAAAGATGGCCCATGGGCAGAAAGTTGCATGATAATGGAATCTAGATAAAGATAGACAAAATCAAGTAAATACTAGCCAAGAAACTCAGAGTACAGCCTACAAATAACGGGTGTGACTGAAAGATGCTAAATGGGAAATAGATTTGTTCCCTTCTGTTCCTGAAAGCTTCCTTTGTGGGAGGTAGATAATGTAGACAGGAAATCCAGTACAGATGGATTTAGGAAGCTATTGCAATAAACAAGACAAAAAGATAAAATCAGGGTGGGCACAGTGCTAAGGTTGGGCTGGACATGAAATACGAAGGAGGCAATGTAGCTAGGACTTTATCATTCACTGCGGATTGGTGAGACAGGAGGAAAATGAAGCAGGAGGAAATGAACTAGAGGCTTTTTGATCGAGTTGATTACAGATATAGTCAAGCAGCTGTTTTGGTATCTACTTATGGAAACAGAGACAGAGGACAAACTTGAGAATTGATATAAAGGTACTTGTGGAATTAGTAGGAAAGCTTTCTACCAGATAGTTTTATGTATGATTATGCATGTTAGAAGAAATGTATGCTTTGGCATAGATTGGGGATTCACCAATACCTTCATACCCAGAATATAAGTTTGTGCAGGAAAATTACATAATGTGAGAGGTAAACATGACTGAGAATTCTTTAAAAAGTATTTCTAAAGCTAATTTAGTGAAATTTTAGTTAAAATGCCAATAGCTGTCTCTCATGGCAGTGAGGGTAAAGGAACCCTCCTACACTGCTGGTGGGAATGTAAACTGGGAAAACCACCACTGAATCAGTATGGGGATTTTTCTAAAGAACTAGAACTCCAAATTCTATTTGAACCAGAAACCCGCTTCACCTTTTCAAAGAGTTAAAGATGCCATATTACAATGGCACATGCATAACCATGCTCACTGCAGCACAATTCAGACATCTAAATCTCAGAATCAGGCTATTTACCCAGGAAGAGATAAATGGATAAAGTAACTGAGGTATTTATACATAGTGGAGTACTACTCTATCACAAAGAAGGATGAAGTTGATAGCTCAGAAGCCAAATGACTAGACACCGAATAACAATACAAATTTTAAAATGTCTCATTGACAACATGTTAACAACAAGCAGTGTCACGGGCCAGTGGACTGAGGAGTGGAGGATCAAGGAGGGTGAAGCAGAAAATGGAAGGGGAAACCACATTTTTAACACATAATCAAGGACAAGAACAATAAGAAACTTCTGAGTTTTAATACAATAATGACATTCATAGGTTTTCTCAGGGTAGTGCATGGATAGTGCTTTACTTATTAATTATACTGATAGGTGAAGAAAAGGAGGGGCAGGTGTATGTGGTTGGGGACATTTGAGTGCCTGAGTTTGAACCCCAGATCGACCTGGTTACCAAACTTTGGAAAGCTGCCAAGTGGCCCTGTACCTTACTTTCTCTCCCAATCAAACATGAATAACCATGCTACAATTTCACGAGGTAAGTGAAACATGCCAAGTGCTTAAACTAGTGCGCAGTGATAAGCGTTCAATAACATTGACTCTTACAGGTTATGGTCCCAGGTACTCAGCGTCTAGTTCAAGAAGAAAATGTTAATGAAGCATCTTAGTTACCTCTTGGAATTTCTACGAGGGTAAGAGAGCCAAGTTGGGAAGTCACCATCCAGGTGCGACAACCAAAGTAAAGCTGTTTCAGTGACAAAACTCTGCCTCCACCACTCATGCTGATGGTGACCATGAAAGGCATATGTGTTCTTCTTAGAGACACACAGCTCATGCCAATAAGAGAGCAGCTCTCCCACTGCTATTCCAAAGCACCAAGCCCTACTGCTCCTGCCGCTGTGGCATTCTGAAACATCGACTGATTTGGTAAGAGCCTATACAGCTAGAGCAAGGAAGGGTGGTAAGATTAATTCTCCTGTCTTCAGGCTGTCCTGGAAAAGCGGCACTCACCAATCACAAGAAGAGGGTTTCATAGTTATTTGGCATCCAGAAATATCTGACAAATATCTGTCCCCTCAACCCACTGCTTAGTGGAGACAAAGACTGAAACTTACTACAGAAAAGATTCTTAGTCTATGGGCTCCAAAAGGTTTCTTTTGTATAAAACAGTTTTTGGACAAAGAAATAATTAAGAATAGAATTTTCCATTAGAATTGGTTGTCTCATTCTGTTCTTTTTTCGCAGTATGGCATCAGGAGTGGAGGAAAATATATTTTTTATAGCATCAGGAAAAAGTCACTCTCTAATGTTATGTGACCTCTCATGATGATTTGCAGTACAGGGAGCCCAGGCTCAGGCTGGTCTTAGATGTGGGAGGAACAGGTGTATGAGCAGATCCTGAAAACGGCTGCCTCCTACAGTCCCAGACACAAGTGCTTTCCACCTTACTCGGCTTTGGGCAAGTCCTCTTCCTAATACCATGTGTCATGCATCCTCCTTTGAACTGCAGCCCACAGAGGGACAAGGACAAAGTATGAGTTTTGTCATCCTTGATCCAACAGTTGTATGGGAAAACATTCCCACCTTCCTATGGCCTACTTCTTCATGGCATAGCCTCAAAAATAAAAAGTTTAATAGAAACTATCTATCATGTAGATAGTGAGCCAAATATTTAATACCCTAGTGGAAGCCATAAGATTATAGGGGTTTTTTGTTTGTTTGTTTTGTTTTGTTTTGTTTTTTCTATGTAACCAAGCCTGGTTTTCAAATCTTTAGTCTTGTTGTAGACTCATTTCATTCTGGAGCCAAAGACTGAGTAGTAACTACCTCTGACTTATTGCACTGCAGCCTTAGGAACGCCCGTCTTCCCAAAGGCAAACAGGCAATTCTGGCAGAGTGGGAGAAAATCCTGCTTGGGAAATGCAAAAGACTAAAAGAGCGTTTATCGCTTCTAAAAACATTACCGAGACTCTGAACTAGAGTGGATTACAATGTTCTCATATCAAAAGTACAGGAAGGCTAGATAGGAGGACCCGGGGTATAGCAGAGAGAATCAGTTCATGGGCTGCATTTCCCACAGCAGAATATGTGACATCAAAGCACAGTAAAAGTGATTGGTTTTGAAGGGGAAAATGTGACCTTCAATTAAAATAGAAGAAGGGGGCTAAAGATTTGGTATAACAAATCATTGCTAGGTTGCATTCCTACTGTCAAAATTTCCCAATGTTGTCATTTTTAAAAGCACAGTGCTAACAACGAGTGAATTGCAATGTTAAAACAATGGGAATGTTATAGAAAATAATATCAAAGAAACGTGGATGTGAAGAATAGAGCTCTATAATGTACAACAGAGTTATTTAAGTGGAGCACTGTTGCTGTAAGAAATTTTCCCGACCTCCTGTGATCCTCCCTTCAAACAGATTTAAGTCATTTTACTAGAAAAGCAATGGCCCTGTCCATTTGTGACACCAGCACAAGTATTTTATTGTTTCTGCCCAATGAGCACATCAGCCTGGTCCAAAGTCACATAAGTTGCCTTATTCTCCCCGTTAGCTGGCCTGGGCTTGAGTTCTAACCAGGACAGATGCCTTGCCTTGTCTGTCACTATTTCCTTTTGTGTGTTTCCTTTAATTCATTTCTTTTATTTGACTTCACAGATGGAATATGGCAGCCAGATTTTAGATTATTAGCTCACTCAATAGGAAATATATATTCTTGTTTCAAACAGAGCATCTGTCTGCTCTCAGGAATGTTAAATAATAACAATAGCACAGCTACAGAGCAGCTTAGGATAGGAAATGAAAACCACCACTGAGTTGTGGAACCCTCGGAAAGACACTCCAGGCAGAATGTAATTAAGTAGTTGGAATTTGTGGTTTAGGCCACCGGGGTTAAAAGTATGCCTCCTCAACAAGTGCTTTAGAGTTTTCAAAGATCAGGACTGTTGGCACTCGTGGCAGATAGTGAGCAGACCCTCTGTCGCTCCCTCCTCTACCCTGCAGCATCTACTGTAAGTGGATTCTGTGTGACTTAAAGTAGCCCTCTCAGCAATAGCCACAAAGGAGAAGAGAGAAAATCTCTCTGGGTTAAGGGAGCCTGGGTCTCCACACCCTCCATTCCAGAGTGGGTACTTTACTCAAGAAAGCAGCCATTGTTCTTTAGTTTACTGAGTTGAGAAAAGAAAGTACTCCAAACTGTAAGGTTTTTTTGTTTTTGTATTTTGTTTTTTTATCAGATGAAATATAATTAAATAACACAGAAATGGAAATGAAGCCTATTTTTCTAACAACTTTATTTCCTACTCCATCTATCTAGGGCAACATAGAAGAATTTTGTCTTTCTTCCTTTCTTCCTTTCTGTCTGTCTGTCTGTCTGTCTGTCTTTCTCTCTCTCTTTCTTTCTTTCTTTCTTTCTTTCTTTCTTTCTTTCTTTCTTTCTTTCTTTCTTTCTTTTGTTTTGCTTTGTTTGTCTAGCTCAGGTTGCACTGAGGACCGATCTGGTATGGCTTGTGGAGCTACGGAACAAACCTCAGCGCCCTGCACCAGACTGAGTTTGCCCAAACAGGAACTTTAAACAACTGAGCTAACCCAGAGGCACCTTAGGGCCACATAGTACACTAAAATTACACAGTGTTAGATGGATCTGGATAGCTCAGTCATTTTAATAAAGTCAATTTGATAAAGAAAATTAAATTCATTTGTTGCTCTGGGACGAGCAGTGAGAAAGGTGAGAATCGGTACTATGAATAACGTCTTAGTGGATGTTGTAGGGCTGACAGCAACCTCCCCATAGAATCCAAGTCCTAATCTTTGGAAGCTGTCAATGAGATTTTATATCTGGCAAGGGGACTTAGCAAATAAAATATCTTAAAAAGAGGAAAATTTTTCTGTATTATCTATGCAGTCCCTAAATGAAACCAAAAGTGTCCTTGTAAGAAGAAGGTGGAGAAAGATTTGACTGCACACAGTAGTAAATGTGATTTCTAGACACTCTATTTAATGGATTGTAGAGTAAAAGAAGTTTATCTTACATCAGTTGGAGCACAATTCTTACTGTGTAGAATTTATTTATTTACCCAACATTAATATCTATTTACATTAGCCTTTCCCAGTCACCCATAAATTCTCATCTAGTTAACCAAAATTCCCAATTATTTTACTTTTACAAAAAAACAAAAACAAAAACAAAAAACTTCTCTGAAAATTTTTTTTTAGTTTATTTATGTATGTTATGGCCAGCTCAGCCTGCCCTGGGGGTGAGACAGGCACAGCATGTGGTGCCGGGGATCGAACCTCAGTCCCTGCAGTTGCCTGCGGTTGCCTAAGCTTGCCTAAGCAGGCGCTTTAGACCACTGAACTATCTCACTGACCCCTCCCAACTATTTTCCATTCCCAATTTTTCAGTCACTAGTTCTCTGTTGTACATTGAGAAGAACCTTTCTAATCACAGAACATTCCTATAGTCAGAAATTCTCATTGCCCTGTTGTGCACACCATATGAATCCCATACAGTGTTAAGGTGTTGTACAGGACCTCCTCGTATAGTACCGCCACATCAGTGACCAATTCTTCTCATTCTCCTCATGACACTTCAACACGATTTCACTTCCAAGTGATGACTTAAAAAACAAACAACAACAACAACAAAAAAAAAACAAGACAAAACAAAAAAAGCCTAGTAAGCAAGCTCAGGAACTTACCCTTGCCTGGCGGGTGCTGCACCACTGAGCCATATCCCCAGCCCCCAAGGGAGGACTTCACTGCTGGACTGTCCTTTCCCTGTTGTGCATTCAGGAAGCTCTACTTCGTTCTGCATCATCAGCAGGTGTTTCCAGCGCTCCTCCTTATGCCCTAAGCATAAGTAAAATGGTTTTGTAGTAGAATCATTAACAATCAGACTTTGGATTTGGTCTGGGTTTAGTCAACATATTTTCAACAAGCTATTTACTTCAGCAGTAATTTCAATAAAAATGAGATTAATATATCTTACCCTTGTAAACATTAAATAAAACAATATTTTAAAAATTCTGAGCACAATGTGTGTCACATAAATACACCTATAATGTTTTTTGGCAGTATTAAATCTAGGACCTTCACATTAAACTACATCCTATAAACTTGTGGATCTCATATGCCTATTACTGTGTATTGTAGGGTTAATAGTAACCTACCTTCATTATTGTCTTTAAATGTGGTCAGTCTTTTGCTAATACATGCCTACATGCCCTGTCATCTGCTGCTTCTCTTGCCATAAAACTGTTCCAATTTTCTCTATCTAGTAAAATCCTACATAATTTTCAAGACTCATAACTTGTCCCTAACCAACTGTTGCTTCACAGCTTGAGTTAATAATTCCACTAATCAAATACCAGCCTCATCATTTCCCCTACACACACACACACACACACACACACAAACATGTTGTGTGAATACATGTTATTTATACAAATTAATGGGCTTCTTTTGGAAGATTCACACTTACATATTACAGACCTTAATAATCTCCCCCAACAACTGTCTTGTCCTATCCACCCTCCCCCATGAACTTCACATGTTCAATGAATTTTGATCCTACTCATGCCCCCTCCCCCATTGTCGCCCCCCTTTCCTTCTCCTCGTCTTCCTCTTATCATAGTCTCCCCTTCCTATGTTCTTGTCATCTTTTCAAAATTTGATGTATAATGGAGGACATGTGATCTTTGGCTTTCCTAGTTTATCTTGCTCACCATCGTAATCTCTAATCCATCTATATTTCTGCAAAGAACAAATTTTCATTTTTTATAGCTTCACAATGCTCCCAACTGTGTCTACATACCGATTTTCTTTACCTGTCCATCTGCTGATGGGTACTTAATCTGTTTCATATCTTGGTTATTTTATAATATACAGCAAAATCTTGATTATGCACATGGCTCTATGAAGTGCTGACTGTAATTTCTTATAGTACATACCAAGAAGTGGTACAGGTAAAGCAAGTGATATTTTAGGAGCTTTTGTATTGATTTCCCAATGATTTCACTAATTTACATTGATACCAGCAGTATATAGCCCATCTTCATCTTTATATGATAAATACATGTTCACGTCAGAATCAAAGTCAAGTTATTCACAACTCATATGACCAAGGGATGATCATGTATGCCTTGAAAAAAAAATAATGCTCAAGGAAACCCTTTTAAATTTCTGTTTTAAACTACTGGGTAATTATCACTGTCTTGGTATAATATCTGTAATAATAATTATCTGGTATAATATCTTGGTATAATATTCTCCAACACAGCTTGAGACTGTATAAGAAACATTCAATTACTTTTTAAAAACATGAATGAGTAAATAGAATCCACCTTTAGGTCATAGTAGACTGACTGCTTGGTTATGCATCTATTATTGCACAGTAAAGAAAACAAGGTGCACATATTCCAGCACAACATCTTCTGTTCAAATTACATTAATGGAGACTTTGTGTCCCAGTCAGATAATTAAAATCTCAATTTTGCATATCATTTCGTAAGCCTTACTTTGGTAATAACTAATGTGATAGAGGACCAGCTGATGAGCTCTGTATTTAGTGCTGCTTTTGACAGATAGCATTGTGGTCTTGTGCGTGACTAACATGGCAGAGAGCAAGAGCACACAGGCTGAAGGCTGGAAACGGATGGCAAGGTAGGGAAGGTTATGAAGAAGTGGAGCTCTCTGATGTTGTGATACTTCTTGAAACTCAACCTATTGAAGTTGATTTTATTGTTTTCTTCTCTTCCAAAAGTTAGAACCAACAAAAAGACAGCTCTGCTAAGAAAGACTTGGTCAAAGGCTCAGAAATCCCCTCTTGGAGAACAGATAATAAATGCTCAGCATATTGTGTGGCTATGTGTGGTATGTACATGATACAAAGTAAACGTTTGATGGAACTATTACTTCAAGAACCTAAGAGAAAAAAGAAAAACATAGAAATGGAAACATGAATTCACTTTTAAGCCTTTTGTCCATGCTTGCAAAAGAGAGGTGTGGGACAATGCGAGGTTCCTGAGGAAGCTGTTTATGACAGCAGGAGATTCCCAGCAGGGAAAAGCTTCTATCTATGAAATGTGTAGCACGACAACTGGAGAATCTGGGGAGGCAGGAACCCCATCACCCGGCATCTGCAGGATGGGGCCTCAAATCATAATTTGAAGAATATGAAAAGGTGACCTATACAAATGACATTCTTATATGTGAGTACTGGTGTATAACAAGCCATAAACATTGTTCCGGAATTATCAACAAGTCTTTTGTTGTTCTTACAAGGTTCTAATCATAGTAACTACCCTTTTATAAGATTAAAAATATATCTGAATTAAGCAAACTATACTGACAATTGCTGTCATAATTCTTATAGCTTAATTAGGTAGACCAGTTAGACAGCAACACTTAAAACAATATAAACCAAATAAAGCCTATCTCTACCAACCTGTGACACTCGGAGGTCATTATTCTAGGCCAATGTAAGGAACCTAAGGATATAAGAAAAGGGAAAAGCATTTTCTAATCACATAACAAGACATAATTGAATAGCTCAAACTTGGTAGCTTCTAGCTGCTCCACCTTTAGAGGTAATTTAGAAGCAAAATGCAGAGGTCAATGCCCAACTAATGAAAGCTTAATTTACTTTTCTCATCTACTACTAGAAATAGAATGAACTTTCTGAAAATGGTTTTCTTGATTCTCATAATCTTTGAATATGTAGACACATAACTAACTCATTTTTATACTATTATCTAGTTTTATCACCACCACAGCAAATTATTAATTCTTCAAAGTCTCCAAGTGTGCCTGTCTTCTAATTCTCTTGCATCACAACAATGCCACATCTATGAGGTAAAACTGAAAACCGTAATGAATGATTAAATTTTAAAAAACATATTACAGTACATTGCATTTGTCCCCCCTCAAAATTTTTGCTCTCCCTGTGAATACACTTATCTTATCGTTCTTGCTCCTTTCTGACACAGTTCTGTAAGCTCTCTTTCATGCATATCTTTGGTTACACTGTCATGGCTAATTTTGTGTTATTAAATAATTCAAAATGTTGATCTTTCATGTTGATTTTGGCTTTAGACAGGAACCAGGTGTCATATGGTGTTGGATCCAGCAAATAAGGTGTGCGAGGACACATGATAATGTTTATAAGCCTCTATTTGCCTGAATATGCATTGTACATTTTATTACATCTTGTAAATAGATTCACAAATAACTGTGAGAACTGCTTCAAATATAGGCTTAGTAATGGGATAAGTATAATGAAAGAAATGACATTTTTTTCAATTTTTTATTACTTTTAATAAGAAATAGCAAAGTGACACTTTCCAAACACATTAGCAGTACATTTCCAATATTTGATACAATGCATATTGCTGTTCTCCTATTAGTTATACAGAGCACAGGGTGTAGACTTTACAGTTTTTCTAACCGTTATTGTTATGAAAAAATTTTTATCATTGAACTAAGAGAAAACACATATTCCAATTTTTGATAATCATGATGGGTTATTGGTAAAACTGGCAATGTTTGAAGCTGTTGATTTCAGCCTTTTATAGCTTAGCATTCTAATCTAGCTTTCTGTTTTATGTCTTGTGGTTAAACTTTTCTGCTGGGTGGTTAAGGGCAAGTTTAAGCAAGACATGTATAGCAAAGCATGTAACTTTTGTATCTCCCAAGATCAGTCAATTCCTTTCAGGATTTACTTTGGAACCGTGTACAGTGCTTTGTAGAACAGTTGTCAGTCTCAGCCATCTGGATGAGTCAGAGCCATTGCTTGACCAGTTTGCCCTCTGTAAAAGCCTGACAGAATGTTTTCTCTCTAGGTGACTCTCCTTTGGTATGCTATATATCTTCAATCTCTTTCATCTGTAGCCCCATAATCTCCTTGAACAGAAAATTTGGGAAACCACTAAGTTATAGGATATTAGAGCACAGGTTCTCTTATGTCCTAAGTCCTCACTGACCTTGAAGGGCTAAGGCCAAAATATTGGCTATCCTGGGCCCAGCAGGATGGCTCAGTGGTCTAAAGCGCCTGCTTGGGAAAGCTTGGGCGGCTGCAGGGACCGCGGTTCCATCCCAGGCACCACATGCTGCGCCAGCCCTGAACTCAGGGTGGGCTGAGCCGGCCATAAATATGAGTGAATAAACAAACAAAGGTTCTGAAACAAGAAAAAAATAAATAAATAAATAAAAAATTAAAAAAATATATTGGCTATCCTCATAGCCCTTCCTTTTCTCTAATTTTTGGTCTGTAAACTTATATTCTTAACCCACCAAAAGAAAAGCTTAGTGATACTATTACTCTATAACACATATCCTTGAGCATAACATCACTGTCTTTCTGAGTATCAAGCATCTTAGACTTCACTTGGAATTGGCATTTTCTACCATTCATTAATATTCTAATAAATCTCAATAGAATGTGATAAAAGCAATTTCACATTTTTACACATTTAGAAATCTAAGTATATACAAAGTTGTAGCTGGTCAATCCCCTATGGCATTTTTACTAGTCTCTTACTCTCATTAAATATCCATTCTTTTTTTTGTATGGGACCAGGGTTCAAACTCGTGACCCTGCACTTGCCAGGCAGGCACTTGTGCCACATAGCTATCTCCCAGCCCCCTTAATATCCTTTTGTTTTTGTTTTCTGGTAAACCAGCCTTTTATTTGAGAGTATAGTAGCAACTGAAATTACGTTAGAAGCAGCATACATCTCAAAGACCAGAACGATAGGGATTCCAAGCACATTTGTACTGTTACACATTGCTATCCGCAGTGTCAAAGACATTTCAGAGATCCCTAGGACCATTATCTAATTCATACTGTGTATATAAGGGCATGGCTTTGCCCCTGCCATGCTTCCTGCCTTTTCTGCTTGCAATCACTTCATTGTTTAATCCTTAAGTCTTTGATTTCCATTCAGCTGCGTTGTGCCTCTCCATTTTTATTTCTTCTTTTGAAAATAGTGTGGAGACTCCTTAAAAATCTAGAACTGGAAATCCCACTCAATCCAGCTATCTCCTTACTGGAAATTTTCCCAGAAGTACTGAAAACATCATATCATAGTGATATCTATACACCTATGTTTATAGCAGCACAATTTGTAATAGCCAAATCTTGGAAACAACCAAAATGATCATCATTTGAAGAATGATTGAAAAAGATAGCCGGGTGTGGTGGCGCACGCCTGTAATCCCAGCACTCGGGAGGCTGAGGCAGGAGGACTGGTGCGAGTTCGAGACCAGCCTGAGCTACAAAAGTGAGCTCAAGGCCAGCCTCAACTGCATAGCGAGACCCTGTCTCAGAAAGACAAAAAAAAAAAAAAAAAAGACGTGGTGTTTTTATACAATGGAATATTAATCAGCTATAAAGAACGATAAGCTGAAAGACTTCATATATAAAAGAATGTATCTTGAACATATACTCATAAGTGAAACAAACCAGAGAATTATGCAGATGAAATCTCTGAATCAGTAGTATCTGAGGTAGACAAGTGCAGAAACGTATACAGCAACTCAGATCACAGATACCATCTGAAATAAAAAAAGGAATGCGTGAAGTGAAAAAACAACTGGAGAAACGTATAGAGGAAAGCAGAGCAGAAATAATATCTGAAGTTAAAAAAAGACATGTCTAAGTTAATAGCATCCAAAGTAGGGGAGCAACTACAGAAAGGTAGAGAGAAGAGGCTGGGGAAATAGTTCAGTAGAGTAAGCACTTGCCTGGCAAGTGTAAGGGCTTGAGTTCAATCCCTGGTCCCCCCACCAGAAAAAAAAAAAAAAAAAAAAAAAAAAATTCAGAAAAGTAGAGAGGAGAACAGAAGAGAAATAATCTCTGAACTAGAGAGAGAAAGTTTTCTGGGAAGTTTTCTGCTTTACTTCCATATTTTTTTATATTGTTTGTATTGACTCCTTTCTCATTGATTCCTGTTAATCTCATATTCATTTTGCATCATCTTGCAGATGCTGAATTATTTTTTCCTGCATCCTAGTTGTTTTTAAGAGATCTTTTCTTACCTTTTCAATAGCTGCAGCTGTATCTTCAAGATCTGAAACTCTTATCTTCACTTTCGTTCATACGATTTTGCCAGCTTGTGATTGAGATTTTATTTTCTTGTATATCTCTATGAAACTCTTCCATGCGATCTATTTCTTTCCTGTATAGCTCAGTTAGGGAATCCATCATTTGTCTATTCTCTAATTCTTTTATCAACGTCTTTTTTAGTAGCACTTACTTTTTTCATTATAGTTATCCTTTCCTTCTCTACTTCAGAGATTATTTCTGTTCTGATCTCCTATCTATATTTCTGCACTTGTTCCCCTCCTTTAGATGCTATTAATTTAGAGTTGTCTTTTTTTTTTTTAACTTCAGAGGTTATTTCTGGTCTGACTTCCTATATACATTTCTGCAGCTCTTTTTCCACTTCAGATTCTATTAATTCATGCATTTCCTTTTTTACTTAAGATGTTATCTCTGATCTGAGTTCCTCTACATGTTTCTGCACTTCTCTGTCTACCTCAGATGCTACCAATTCAGATATTTCAGCTGCCTGATTCCTGTTTTCTGCAATGGTACTGTCTCCTGTATTTGCTCTGGGTGGGCTCGGGACCTGAGATTTCATCTTGCTCCTTCTCTTTGTCATTTTGTATGAACTCTACACTTCGGTGAAGCTATGCTGTTAGCTCCTATTGAAATTTGGGTCTGGATCTGCCAGCCTTGATCCCTTCCAGATGTGCCTGGCTGGATCTGCCTGCTGTGCTAAACTTCTTCTGGCTGCAACTGGGTGCAGGCCCAGATGGTCAGCTTTGGCAGGCAGGGTCGGAGTTCTGGTGTTTGGCGTTGTGGGGGCACACACCAGAGGAGAGGTGCTGCCTGGGCGCAGGCCCGGTTCGGTCAGCGTGTACAGGCAGTGGCCAGGTTCTCATTACTGGTGGCACAGAGGGCGCACACCAGTAGAGAGGTCCTGCCTGGATGCAAGCCCAAGTCGGTCACTGTGGGTAGGTGGGGGCCAGGTTCTGGTGGCTGGTGGCATGGGTCTGCACAATGGTGGGCAGGTCCCAACTAGGTGCAGGCCAGGGTTGGTCAGCATGGGCAGGTGGGGGACTGAAATGATGTATTGTGATGGAGATGAAGGTCAATGTACCATTACTATAATTAATTTAGTTAAATTTTGCCACATATTTTGATATCCCTGTCTGCCTAACATAGATTCAGAATTCTCATTATGGAATCACGATATGGACAGTAGAGTCACAGTTTAACCTGTTGGTAATGACTGGTGATGTAGAGAAAGATTTAGATCATGAGAGACAAGATAATCAAACTAAGGAAAATCAAGAGAGCCACTTTCTATTTTAGCTGGGAGAAACAGAATGCCGTGTGAACTGGCATCTTAACAAATGTGCTTTAAAAATAACTTTTCATCCTTCCTAAAGGCAGATTTGTTTGGAAGTGCTGTGAGATTTTAAGAAGAATTTGTTCTCTGAAGCATCTGCTGCCATGCTGTTGTTCTGCACAGAGAAAGCTCAAGTCATACGCCACATCTGAGCTCAGCCACGCAACGGGTGGCCTCAGATCACCTCACTCCCCAAGCTGCATTTGATTCCAAGGTTTTCCTTAACATTCAAGATAATTTTCCTCATTCTCTCTCCCTCCCTCCTCCCCCTTGTCTCTCTGCTCTGTATGTATGACCTAGGATTAAACTCAGGCTTTAGATTTGAGTTATATGACTTGCCCCTTTCCATTCTTCCTTCTGAGACAGGGTGTCACTGCATTGCCCAGGCTGGAAAAAAACTTAAGATCATCTTGCCTCATCTCCCAGAGTGCTGCAGTTGTAGTTATGTACCACAATACCTTTCTTTTCTTACTTTACTTGACAAGTTAAAACTACTTTTAACTTTCAAGAACTTTTCTCTGAACATAGCACAGCAAGCAGTAAATCAATAAGCATCACTGTCCATGGTAAGAATAGTGGGGTGGGCTTCCCCAGGATGCTGGACATGGCACTGAATGACAGTTCAGTGCACAAGACAGACATCACGGAGAGAGGAAGCAAAACATGCAAGCAGATGGAAAACCTCTCTGCCTCTGAGGAAAATGGAAAGGTTTTGGCCATGGCTTCAGAGTTGTCAGCAACAAGAGAAGAGTCATTTCTTGGTACATAATCACAATTTAGAAAGGAATACATCACATAAACTTAAGGGAAATGCCCTTAACTCTAAGTTACAGAATTGTCACTCCCTCATCCAGCCATCAGAATCTAATGGTTAATTGTATGCGTTAGATTGACTGCTAAGGGACGCTAAGACAGCTGTTAGAACATTATTTCTGAGCATGGCTATGTGGGTGTTCTTCAGAAGAAAAAGCCTTTCAGTAAGTAGACTGAGTGAAGATCTACTTTACTTTCATTAATACAGTTGGAAATTTCTAATCTGTAGGATCTAATGGAGTAAAATGTTGAGGGAAAGATGATTCTTTTCTCTCTCTTTCTAAATGGGACATCCTTCCCTATACTCCAGTTTTGTAGTCTGGAGTGCTCCTGTGTCTTCAGATGACATGGTTTTTATTATGGGTTTCCTTTGACTTTCCAGCTTGAGGATGGTATATTGTGAGACTTTGCATTTTTTTAATCACATGAGACAATGCCCACAACCTATTAACCTATTACCTATCTATCATCTATCTATATCTTACACCTTCTACTTCTCGGGAAAGTGCTAATACATGGACTATATAAAAATCAAAAATTTGGCAACAAAACAGGCCAGATAGCTCACCGAACCGAAGTGCCTGCTTAGGCCGGTTCAGTCACCAGACTTGATCCTTGGCATGCAGTGCCAGTCCCACCCCAGGGCCCACTGAGAGGACAACTGACACTGGGTGTGGTGGCATGTACTTGTAATCCCACCACTTGGGAGCCTGAAAACAGGAGGGTCACAAGTCCAACCTGTGTAGTGAGAACCTGTACAGCCTGTACTAAATTCTGAGAATACAACCAAAGAAACTGAAATAGGAATCTCTCAAGGTATCAGCATTTCCATGTTCATTCCGTGTCTTAGTCTGTTTTCCATTGCTATAGTAGAAGAATTTATAAATACCAGATAGAAGCTTATATGGCTCACAGTTCTTGGCACTAGGAAGTTCAAGTCCTTGGTAGTGGTATCCAGCCTGCCAAGAGCAAGTCCCGCCTCCTCCATCATAATGAGGCAGGAAGTTAAGCAACCATGCATAAACCAGAGAAAAGAAAGAAGCCGTACTCCCCGCTCTATCCAGGGCTCTCTCCCATCATAATAGCACCAATCCATTCTGGAAAGCAGAGCCCCCATGAGCGGCCCACTCCTGATTATTTCACCTCTTAGCACTGTTGTAATAATGCAGTTAAGTTTCATCAGAGTTTGGAGGGGACACTGAATCAGTGCACAGCTGTGCAACGGCTGTGCAGCAAATGCAATCACTATGGAAATCAGTATGAAGACTCCTCAAAAAAGCAAAACTAAAAATTCCATTTGACCTGGCTTTATACCTTCTAGGCACCTTCCCCAAAGAGTGAATGACACCGTGTGACAGTGATGCAGGCATGCCTATATCAACAGCAGTAAAATTCAAGATAGCTAAACCTTGGAAGCAGCCTACATGTCCATCAAGAGATGAGTGGTACATGTACATGCAATGGTATACCGTTCCACCATAAAGAAAGGCCAACTTCTCAAGATAGAGTAATTTGTGGGAAATTGATGCATGCTGTTCAGGAAAATAAACACACAAGCTTAACTACCACCTGACCTCTCCTATATGAGAACCACAAATTATAAATAAAGAGCAACATAAATGACAGATGTAAGGAGGTAAAAGATAGTTCTTTCTCATATGGAGGGGGAGGGAAAGGAGAAAGGAAATGAGAGGAGAGGAGAGGAGAGGAAAGGAAAGGAAAGGAAAGGAAAGAGGATGTGGAAAAAAATTAAAATATGTTATGCACATGTATCAGGTCTACACAAAGAACAAAAACATTATGTACTGCAAATGTGTGGTAGCAAAATTTTAGAAAAGAAAAAGGGAAACTATACAGTATAGATTAGCTAATTCAGAGACAATATAAAGCACAATGAGCCCTATGAGCTCATCATCTTTGTGAGAAATACATGAAATCAAAAAAAGAGCTACAAATAAAGATTAGCTTTCAGTCTGACCTATGGAAAAAATGCATTTTCCAAGTTATTCTGAAAAGTCATTGTTTAAAATCATTGAGTTGAGTAATTCAATTAGCAGTTAAAATTTATCATCTAATAAACTGCTAACCCACCCTTCGTCTGAAACATGTTAGAGCAATGCTTTGTCTCTACATATTTCTTGTGAAAACGATAAATTCTGAGGCCAAATATTCTGCATATATGTGCAAACACTGCTCCCTCTTACTTTAAATCTAAACAATAATACATCTGTTTAACATTATGGCTGCTCTGGAATTCTCATTGAAAAGTTTTAAACAGAATATTCCAAGAACATGCTTTGTTTCCTCTTACTGCACAAGCTTAAATCTACTGTAAACAATAGGAGCCTCACTTCCCTCCCCTTTCTGATAAATCAAGAAGCAGAAGCATTTTAAGTGATATGTTTACACATTAGAATTTCAGTTTATCAGTTATTCCTTCCTCTAGTCATTCTTTCAGAAATGAGCTGAGAATAGATACTGACAGAAGAGTTTTTGTCAGCAACTTTACAGTTCGTTTGCATATGTGCCTGATTGGACAGGATGTCCAGAGCAGTGTAGCTATTTCTGTCAGGGCTTCCTTACTGGGAAACAGATCTGCTTTTTGTGAGGCTACACCATTCGTGCTGGTTGCCTGAAGAAACTTGTTTGCTTCCATATTGTCTAGTATTTCATATTGCTCTCCCTGTTTATGCTCTTGATCAATGATTTTACCACCTGGTTCCTTCTTTGCAAGATTTTTTTTAAAGTACTGTAAACATTTTATGATAGGCCTATCAGAGTCAAGGAGCTCAACAAACTAGCATTCAAATCCATTATTTACTTTTGCACAGCACACAAAGTAAATAAAAGCTATTTAATTTTAACCTTTGCAGTTAGATTTCATAACTGTTTATACCTCCTTTCTCTTGAAGAGTCAATGTATTTTTTTCATCTTAATTGTACAAACTTTAACAACGACATGGCTTGTATGCATATGTTCATATGAGAGACCTCTTGACACTTTAGTGATACTGCTTTAAAGCAATTTTGTTACAAGTCCTCTGCAAAACTATTAAGCCTCTAAATTATGTCTAGATGCGTTCTTAGCAACACACTAACATGAGGAGCCGAGTGGTTTATTTTTTTTTTATTTTTATTTTTATTTTTTTGTCTTTTTGAGACAGTGTCTCGCTATGCAGTTGAGGCTGGCCTCGAGCTCACTTTTGTAGCCCAGGCTGGTCTCGAACTCGTACCAATCCTCCTGCCTCAGCCTCCCGAGTGCTGGGATTACAGACGTGTGCCACCACGCCCGGCTCCTGAGTGGTTTAAGGTAGCTGATATTCAAACCACATTTTAATGTGGTATCTTCCAGGTACTGATTACAATAAAATGAGTAGAATATGTTTGGACCAAATATTAGGACACTGAAAGTGATCCATACTATTGATAAATTAATAAATTTATTAGTAAATTCATAATGGGGAGCCTTGAAGCCTCTTCCTTGCATTGTGCCATTCCTCTTGCTCTCCAGAAGTGACCTTGACATTCATGACATCAGTTGAAAATCCTCCCCAGCAGTACTAGGACAGGCCTTCACAGCGCACCTAAAAAAAGGTAATCTTAAAGATTACCTCTTAAAGAGGTAATCTTAAATATTACCTCTCTCACCGAGCTGAGAAAACAAACTTGGATATTTAATTTAGTTATTAACCAAAGGTTAAAGACAAAGGTTTGAGGCCAAGATATATTTTTCTCTGTATAGCAAAAATAACATGTAACTGCTTCTTAAATTATCTTGATGTGTTTTCCAATTAATTTATGAAATTTTACTAGGTTTTTAATATTTCAAAGCCAAAAAATCCACTTATTGTAAAGTAAAAACAATACCTATTGGAGATATGTACATTAAATATGGTACATAAACATACAGTTAAATATATTTTATACTTTACTTTTATAAGAATACTGCAAATAGATATATGTCTCATTTTCATTGTCATTTCACCATCATCAAAGCATAATATCTACTTCATTTCTTATATGATTTTAGGTACACAATTTTATTAATAATGTCTTGTGTTTTTATGTACAGATACTAAAAATGCAACATAAACACCTTTAAAAACAATAACTATAAAATTTCATACAATCTGAATAAATAATGAATGTTTAGCATATTAGAATGTGTGATTTGCTTATACAGGCACAAAGAAACTAAGATAATAGTTTTACTGAGATATCTCTTTTTCTTTTCTTTTTTTACCTATTTATTTTTTTATTTTAGAGATGGGTCTACAGGGTGTGCAGTGTCTCACTACTAGATCAGACTCAAAGTGATCTGCCTGTTACAGCCTCCCTAGAGCTGGGATTACAGGCACGCACTACCAGGCCCAGCGTCAACAGGCCCCCCCAGGGTAGGGCCCACACAGCAGGCCTGGGAATTGAACCCCAGGCAGGCGCTTTAATTGACTTAGCTATTTGGCCAGCCTTTTTATGAAATATTTTGAGCTAACACATTAGGCCCTTTACTATAGGCAGTAATTGCAAAGTAATTTAAGGATTTTTATTTTCTTTTACTAACCTTTACTATGTCTATTTTATTTAGATTCATTGTGAGGAAAACACAGATTCAGTCTGCTTGAAGCTGAATATATATTGTTGTTAAATAAATGTTGGTACAGTGAATTCTATTTGTTTAAATACTATGACTAATAGTTACTCAGATATACAGTAATTTAAGGCATTTTCAGTGAATAAAAAGATAATTATTATTCATTGTGTTTCTGTTTTCATGTTTAAGTTTCCCTTTGCTACAATTTTCTTATGCTTTTTGAGATTGGATGTTACAACAAATACATTCTTGGATCACAAACAACTCCTTTACTGAATATTTCTGCTTTGACTTCTAATCTATTCAAGAGTGGAAGCTAAAGATGAAGACAGGGTTGACTGACTTTCTTCCAGAAAGAAAAAGGAAGAAAAAAATTCAGTACAAACTTAGTCATTCAAAACGCTATGGATTTATGTTCTTTTTAAATACTGGAAAAAGATGAATTCCAGGCAGCATCCCTGGACAGTGTTTTCCTACAATTTGGACATGGTGCAGATAGGCAATACTTCTCTCTAGATGGCAGGGCATGACTCAGAACATTATATCTGCCAACTCTCAATCAACCACAGACTTTTATTAAATTTGAAAATTAAACAGGTCCCTTCCTTCTTGCTTTCCTTTTTCTCTTCTCTCTGTTAACTACTTGCCAATTTCACCACAAAATAGGTCACCATCAAAAGATCTACCTGGAAAAGAACAAAGAAAAAATTAATCACAATGAATACTATTAATAGACCATGTAAAAAGGTTTTAGTTAGAGGGGGAAAAATGGTTTTTATAAGATCCACAGATTTTTTATGGAAATTTTTATCATATGCCAGGAAGCACATAGCTCAGGGGGAAAAATCTTACACTTGAGGTTCTGAAATTTTCTTAAAAGTTAAAATACAATTGATATTAAATGACAGGGAACAATATTTATGACTCAGTGGAAGTAAGTGTAGTCTTGCAAGTCGAGACATTTTTGCTCCAGCCTAACAGATACTATTTATAATATTTTGCTTTTTCCTTTTTTAACTGGATAATTTTGGCAGCAATGAAGTTTTATGTATATACTGCTTTCCAGAAATTTGGCAAGAGTACTATCACAGTGAAGTTTCCGTTGAGCAGAAATTTTAAAGGACATTTTCCAAAAGAACACAATGTTTAAAAACAAAATACATAGTAAGAGGTCTCATTAAAGTGTCCCAGCGAAACTTGGTTGTTTTCTCCCCTAAGAGCAGTCCATGAACGAATCTAGGTTACATACTTAACCATTATATTTTTTTCTAAGTGATATAACAACTTCTTCATACTTCCCAGAAATGGTCATGAGTAACCTGTGGACATGCCAATTTGTAGTGGTCTCTAATACTTTTAGGTTAAGATCATATGAGGTTTATAATAGAAAAAGTCTTGTGTATAAGGGTCTGCATTAGCATTTCAGCAGGAGACTTGTTTGCTCCAAATGCTTAGCACCCGCGTTTGTCACTGTTCTGCCCCTGGGACAGTGCATCTGACCCATCAGGTGCATACAGCGTGTCTGATGTGTGCAGTTCGAAGGAGAAGGCATGGCTGAAGAAATCTGCCTATTTATGGCATCTAAGAAAGGCAATAAGGAAAAAGCTAGAGAAGGAAAGACCCTCGACTAGAGTCCCCACAGCCACATTCCCATAACCTAACCAGACAGCCAGATGTGTGCTTTACTAACCTCCTTGGTGTCCTTCAGACAAACCATGACAATAACCATGATTAGCCACCATAGCATGTATTTCCCACATGCCTGCTAAGGTGGTGAATATTATGATGATATTAAAAAATAAACTATGGGAAAATAACTTATACCCTGTGTTGAAATCATGTGAAAATGGCGTAAAATTTATATAATCTAATCAAAACACACAAGAATTTGAAAAGTGAAAAATCCCAGCCAGGCTTGGTGGTACGCACCTATAATTCCAGCACTTTGGAGACTAAGACAAAAAGATTACAAGTTTGAGGCCAGACTCAGATAGGCCAGCTTGGAATGGAGAGAGAGATTCTGTCTCACAGAGGGAGAGAGAGAGAGAGAAAGGGAAAAAGGGAGAGAGGGAGAGAGAGAGAGAGGGAGGGAGGAAAGGAGAGATGGGAAAAGTTCTGTGATCTTTAAGACCATTTTATAAAGCCGAGCATGGTGGTGTGCACCTGTAATCCCAGCACTTGGGAGGCTGAAGCAGGAGAATCAGTGCAAGTTTGAGACCAGCCTGGGCTACAAAAGTGAGCTCAAGGCCAGTTTGAACTGCATAGCAAGACCCTGCCTCAAAAAGACAAGCAAAAACATAAATAAATAAATAAATAAATAAATAAATAAGACCTTGTTTATAAAGAATAACACTAACACTAGTAAGAATTTTGCATAACACTCGCATTTGACAGATTTTCCAAAAAAATGTTATTGTGTAAATAAAGGAATGTGAAGCCTGGGTAATATAATCTATATAATTTATCACATAAACTGAAATTGGACCATAAGAACTTCCATAAACCTGGTAAGAAGCTCTATACTATAAGCCACAGGTACGTAAGGGTTGCTTAGGTTTGGCGAAGGCAATAGAAATGGGCAGGAGACCCATATCAGAGACAAATTTAGGCCAAAATGAGAGCATCCTGGTCAACTGTCTGTGAATGACGAATTGCATGAGTGTGATAATTTGGAAGTCTGAAGTGGCTTCTGCGTCTTTGTACTCTGCCTTGAAACACTTAAGGAATTTTAAAGGTGTCATAGGTTAGAAAGCAGAGAAAACAACATGTCTGGAATTCAGTATATAAAGTTTTATGACCTTGCATGAGTGTGTAATCATTCTGGTTTCTTTCTGAATGTAATCTTTTCTCTTCCTTTCCAGTTTCTCTTCTTTCTTCTCTCCCAACCCCTTTATGCTGCTTAAACAGGGAAAGCAATATCATACATTCTTTAAAAAATACATTTTAAAAACAGCTTCATCTGACAGTAATGTTTAAGTGGCTGCCATATATAAAAGCGTGATCAGGCCTCTTTTGTTTTTGCCTAACTGCAGATAAGAAAAACATTCCATGCAATGCAAGTAGTGCATTCTGTTCAAAGTTGTAGGAAAACTATTTACTTAAAAACCACATGCCCTGTCTTCAGAGCAGAAGTATCACGCGGTTACAGTCTCCCCACAGAATGTAGACCATCTGGGAATGCTGCCACATGTCACACACTGCAGAACCTCCCCGGCAGGAAGACAGGGCACATGACAGCAGACTGCTCTTCCTCAGCTGCTGGGCCACGTCTTTCCCAAAGGGATTCTTCAATTAGCCAGCTTTTTCTGGCTCATTCTTCACAAAGGATGAAACAACAACAGAAAAGATGCAACAGGCTGCTTGCACCTGTGTTCTTCATGGACCAAGACTGAGGAAGACAGAGGCGTTGAGAAGCCCTACTGTACAGGGGGCATTGTACACAATACTGGGAAGCCGAAGAGAGTGGGCCAAAAGGAAGTGTTTCCAGTAGCTTCACTGCTAAGATGCACTACGCTTGCTAAGAAAAGAAAGAACTGGAAGGTGTACCAACTTCTCATTGCAGAGTAGTCCTGGGAGGTACCAGACTGAGTCATGTCAGGAGGGCACTGTACGAGGAACTGTATTAGGTTTTATTTAAATTTTGTCTTTAAATAATTATCCAGCCGGGCGTGGTGGCGCACGCCTGTAATCCCAGCACTCGGGAGGCTGAGGCAGGAGGATCAGTGCAAGTTCGAGACCAGCCTGGGCTACAAAAGTGAGCTCAAGGCCAGCATAGTGAGACCCTGTCTCAAAAAAGACAAAAAAAAAAATTATCCATATATAAGTGACTCCAACAAAGTGGACATACACTGTAATGAACATACAGTCTGGATAGATGATGTATATACTAATATCCTAAATAAATTATCCAGATAATATATTTCTAAGATTTCATTTACTAACAAAATAGTATGTAAGGGGCTAGAGAGATAGCTCTGTGGCACAAGTTCCTGCCTGGCATGTGCAAGGTCATAAGTTCAAACCCTAGTCCCGTAAAAAAAAAAAGCAAACAAAATAGTATGTAAGATCAGTATATGTGATGTTTGATTTTTAATGTCAAATTTTTATAAGCATTCAAAAGTAAGTTCTGTTAGCTGAAGCCAGTAAAATTTCATTCTGTTACTAAAGAGAATGATTTGAAAATTCCTTCTGGATAAGGAACATCAAAAAGAAGAGGAACTCAAGTGTCATAGCACATAGCAAATACAAAGTCTTAATTTGAGCGGAGGGAGCATAGCCTCTTACACTACTATCACCTGGAGATTGCTTTTTAGATATCTTCGCAAAGTGAAAAGCATTGCATCAAATTTCTCCCTAAAATAACCACATCCTCTTCCTGCCTCCCCCTACGTGTGTCTAGGTGTCCCTCCAAAGCTGCGTGCGATCATAGCTTCATGCAGTCATGTACAGTGTATTTGTGTATCTTTAATTTTGTATTTTATCATAATTCAAAGAACAGTGTTCAACATAAAAGTAACATAATGCACTTGAGGAAATATCTGGTTAGGATTACCACAATGTTAAAACCATAAATAGTTACCACGTCTATGACCAAGGGAAAAAGGGTTGGTAGCCTGATGGAATCTTTACAAGTAAAGGAATTATAGTCTATAAGCTATTTCAATTTCACTCGATATTTTTCATACTAATAAATACAGACCTCTTTTGCTAATTTTGATATTTCGTTACATAAGTGCCACTCCCTCAACATTTTGCTGTCCGCAAGTATTCATTTTTTTCTCATCTGATTGGTAAAATATGATATTTAATAGTTTATCACATTTTTCTGATTTTCTTCAAGTTCTTGACATTTTTATTCTGTTTAGTTGTTTTTTCTGTTCTCTTAAGGCTATTTTTTGTATTTTTAACATTGAACCTTAGGTGTTATGTATTATAAATAATATTCTTACCCTTTAATTCACTTTATAAAAATAATTGCATGGTGTGAATACAAATAATAATGTATCATTGCCGAGCATGGTGGCGCAAGCCTGTAATCCCAGTACTTAGGAGGCTGAGGCAGGAGGATCAGTGAGAGTTCGAGACCAGTCAGGGCTACAAAAGTGACCTCAAGGTCAGTCTGAACTGTGTAGTGAGACCCTGTCTCAAAAAGACAAAAAAAAAATGTATTATTTTCATGAGTGATATTTCCATTTTGAATCACATATTCATAATAGACTATTACTTGATCTTTAATATATATCCTATACAAACAATATGTTCTCTTATATTTAGAATATATAAAATCAAGGAACAGTGTCTATTAATAACTATAAAACTCTATTTAAGGAGAGATGCAGAAGAAAAAGCTGTCCAGAAAATTTTTCCCAGCGTGCTTTTTAAATTGCTACTGTTAATAAAGAACAAGTCTTGATAATAAGTATCTAGCTTAAAACCAGAAAGTTTTATCACTTGCTACCAAACTTACTCTCTTTTTAATAGTGTGTGAACTCTTGGCCCCAATATGTATCACACCGGCTGAGTTGCAAAATAGCTATAGGTATAGAATACCTATAACTTGGGTACAAGTTTTCATAGATACAACAAAGTACAAATCAGAAGGTTGATTTATTCATATAAGCAGTTCCAGAAGAGAAAAACCATTAAAATGCTTATTGTAGTAGAGGATATCAGAAAATATTAATTATAACATTAGTGGCAACTATTACTAATCTACTTATATAATCAGAATATTTTATTAGTACATGATGTATTAAATGTGAAATAGTCAAAGATGAAAAGGGAAATAATTTTTGCAAAAATGGATATATATATGTGTATATATATATATATATATATATATATATATATATATATCATGATTAGAACATTGCAATTTTGAAGGTCTACTAAAGTTTAGAGCCCTTTATAATTTTGTTCATTTATATATTTTTTCTTGTACAAATGATATTACAATTTATTCTTTGTGTCAATAAATACCAGCTACTGAACCTTAGGATGACCTACTGGTACTTGAATATTACCCAATTTGTTTCAGTTCTCCTGATTCATACGATAACAAACAACAAAACCATCAAAAATAAAGCACCTAAAACATTCTAGAATAGGAAAACCTTTGATGCCTTATTTCTGCATGACGGAGAGTTGGTACACACTTGTTATATTTTCTGAACATCTATAGGGACTCTTTTGTCTCTGGGTACACTGACTCCTTTTATTGCAAATGTTCTCCAAGTTTTAGGGAAACTTCAACTTAAATGGCTAACTAAAATGTAAGGTGATTTCTCAGTTCATATAACAAAAGTAATGTATGCTGTCCCAAGTTCAGGTGTTCTGGGTTTTGCAAAACTATGTAGTAAATTTGATCATTAACTTTTGGATAAGGAAGCACACAGGACACAGAACACATTTCAGGAAGTAAAAAGGACACGGGTGTGAGCTGAGTGGGACGGTTGCCCAGAACATGTCCCCTGCTGTAAGATTAGTTTGGGAATTAGGGATTTACAGTGCTTACCCCCATCTAAAGGAGACTTGGCAATATTCCCTGAAATGCAAAGATAAATTGGTGAGAGTGAAAGAAGTTAGGAAAGGCCACGGGCTGCTGGAAAATAGGCTTTCCTGTCACTAAGCCGAGATGTTGTAAAGAGTTCTGTAGTCATGCAGGTTCTAGCCTGGGCACAGAAAGCCTCTGCCTGTTAAGAGCCAACAACTGACCTAGGGCTCGGGTGGAGCCTCCTCACTCGAGCCCACCTTGGGAAGCAGGGAGGTGGTGCCATCCACTTGGCCTCCTGCCAAAGAGCTCTGCACTCTTCCTCTCTCACAGCCTCTGGGTCTACCCAACTCTTCAGAGTAAGACATGATGACTCTAATGATAAAGGGAATGAATGAGAACAGTGGTGAGATTTGGAAGTGACTCAGAAGATAGCAAGAAAGATTAATTCTTCTACAAAACCATCCCGAGTATGTGAATACAAGGCGCATAGATGTGAAACGCCATTGGGGAGTTGCATTGTGTGTTTTTCAAAAGGAAATCCATCAGAAGTCACTTTCATTCAAGACCAAACTAAAACAAGAAAGGATTGTAACCCTGAATAGTGGTTTCTGAAAGCTGCTGTAAAATTAAGATACTTGAGTTCCTAAAGGGAATTCCTTATATTCACCTAAATGAAGCACTCCTTCAATTTTCCCTCGAAATTTCCTGCTGCTGTCCTAAGATACTAAATTTAATGTCTTATTTTTCTCTCCGTTGTGTCACCCTTCACTACTATGACATTCTCATTCGCAACGTATCATTAGTGGACTAGTTTTCAATATTTGGATAGCACATGTCGTTTATTATGGAAAGTGTAAGTATCATCAGCTTGGCATTGAGTCTTGGAAACGGCTGTCCTCTTAATCCCCACTCAGCAGGTTGCTCCAGAGACTCCACTCGGCATGTCACGCCAGTGACTGCTGAGCCCTGGAACCACACGCAGCACTGAAGGCCAGACTGAGGGTAGATAGAATTTACATGCTGACACCTGGTAAAGGCCCAGCAGCATAATGACAAATCGCCTTCAGTTGTGTAATTGACCAGCAGAATGTTCACAGTTGTAGGGACAAGTCACGACAGCTGATATGCACTCCTCCAACTCATCAGCCACCGAAAACGATATAAGGTAGATCTCCAATCAAGGCCTTCGCGTCTTTTTAAGACTGCCAAATAAAATATAGAATCCCAACTAAATTTGCTTTTTATATAAACAACAAGGCATTTAACAATATGCCCTATGGAATAGTGCCATTTTTACACTAATAATATAAATAAAAATATTTGTTAATGCTTTGCAAAGCAAATTTCACTTCAAATTCTGTATCTTTTTTTCTTTCCTAAATCTAAGTGCTCCAAAATGTAAAATACCTGTTTCACCTATTCTCTTATCTCATTTGCTTTCATTGTACTTATACTACATAGTATTCTGTTATTTCTTTTTTCTTTTTTTTTTTTTTTTTTTTTTTTTTTTTTTTTTTTTTTTTTTTTTTTTTTTTTTTTTTTTTTTTTTTTTTTTTTTTTTTTTTTTTTTTTTTTTTTTTTTTTTTTTTTTTTTTTTTTTTTTTTTTTTTTTTTTTTTTTTTTTTTTTTTTTTTTTTTTTTTTTTACTAAGGTATTATCTGGATTCTGGAACTGAAATATTAGTTCTGTGGAAAGAAAAATGTTTCCACCTTGTATTTCACTGCAACCCAAACATCTAGAGTGATGCACACTGCACAGTAGTTGTTCAATATGAAATGATTCAGGTAATAAATACCTCAAGGAAGGAATGAATGGATGAAAGACTGAGACATCAATCTCAAAAATGTCTTCCATGAAATCTGAAAATATTTACATGGACAATTAAATCTACACAATCTATATTTGTCTGTATGTTTTTTCTAATCAGATTAAAACTTTATAAACATGTGAGTGATATCAATATTTATTACTTATTATATGCTTACATGCTTAAATCCTGTATACCTAATATTCACAATTATGTGCAATTTTTACTTCCAGCTTGACAGTCAAGAAATTGAAGCTTCCCCACATGGAGAGGGGCTGAGGAGATAGCTCCTGGCACAACTGCCTGCCTGGCAAGTGCAAGGTCATGAGTTCAAACCCCTGTCCCACCAAAAAAATTAAAAAAAAAAAAAAAAGAAATTGAAGCTTAGGAAATATACATGTATTCACAAGCCAATTATTCACAGATCTTGAGCACTCACCTGAAGCTATCCATGTGATAAAACATTTTCTCAGTGTGGAATTTTTCTGTCATTAACTTATGTAACCAAAACTTTAAAATACATATAAGCAATGTTTCTTTATTTTTTCATCTTACTAAAATTAATTTTTATAAATCTTAGTATATTGTGAAAAAGTAAAGAAGAACAATTGTCACAGCAAAATAACCTTTTAAAGTAATCTTTGCTAACAGATCACAAATATTTTAGCAATTACATTTTCCAGAGATAAAATTGTAAAACTTTTAATTAAATGCACAAATTATAAACAATGACATATTGTACTAATGATACAGTTCCACGGGAGGTTTCTTCCTAGATTCCCTAATGCTTATCTGCATAAAGTCAAGAAAAATCAGAAGAACGTGCAGCAGCATGTTTTCTTAGGTTATTCAATCTCCTGTAGGCTTCCAACCAAACCAAGCAACTAAAATGAAACAGTTTCCCTTCCCAAGGGCTTAACTAGTTCCTTTCCTTGCTGGTCTTCCCTCCACCTCTTTCCTTTCCTCCACTGAGCTTGGCTCGCCTCCGTTTTCCTTTTACCCACAGGCACTTTTGAAATAGTCTTAGATGAAAAGGCAAGATCAGAAATGCAAAACACTTTCCACTTGGTTCTGGCAGATTTTCAACACAAACTCAATGAAGGGTCGCCCCGTTGCAGGAAACATTGAAGTATTTGTTTTCCTGATGGTCACCATCAGTGGTGGGCAGAGGCTACTAGGACATAACAATAATTTTCAGTTATTCGATCTTCTTGTCCCTCCACCTTGCTAATCTTTGCAAATGAAGAAAGTTCAAATAGAATGTTCATTTTGCTCCAAGGAAGTTAAAAATATTTCAAAGGCATATAGCTAGCCAATTTAAAATTGCATGGAAAGAAACATATGAACCATAATCTAAACATTGGTGAATATTTAAATTTTAAAATCTATTACAATAAAAAAATCCCAATGCTATTATTTCCTCTCAAAATACTGCCCCACGCTTCAAACACATTTATTCCTTTGTTCTTTGAACTTTCTAAAGCAGTTCTAGAAATTCTCTTTTGTGAGCATGTTTATTTAAAGGGAATATAAAATAATGATAAGAATAATAAATACGGAATGTCATTAAACAAAATAATACAAATCAATAGTACTTGTTGTATTACATAATGTTGTCTTCAAATTAGCTGTTTGGATTACCAGATATATGCATGAAAAGTTGGAAAAGAGAAAAATTATGAGATTAAGGAGAGTAAAAAAACACTAAGCATTAACTGCTTTCCGCAAACCAGCCGAAATCCACAGTGCAGTTATCCAAGCCATCCTGCATACAGATATAGATGCCTCTCTTTTCCCCGCTCCCCCTCCTGTCCTTCTCTTCATCTCAGTAATTCCTTCCCTTTCAGCAGATTTTTTCCCTTTTCATACTATCTGTTGTATTTTTTTTTTTCAAATTTTATTTTCTACTCCAGGTTCTTACATTGGTGGGACAATATAATGTTTGCACATGCAGGTCTGATTTATTTCACTTGAATATGGTATGTTGTTATGGTTTATGTCTAGTTGTCCCCTCAAAGCCTCATGTAATCATGGGACGGGGACTTCTATAGATTGAGACTTGACTCATGAGTCACTGGGATTATGTGTTTTAGTAGTGATGAGATTATGAGTCTGAGTACTGCTGAGAATTATAGATGTGGCCTGAGGTGGATAGGCTAAGGCAGAGAGCCTGATGTAATTTAGAGACAGAGAGACAGACTAGTGTTTTTGCTCTCTGCTCCCTTGGTTACTCTGTTGCCTCTGTCGCCATTGTTGCTGTGCTGCCGCCATGAACTGGATGCTCTCTGTCCTGTTCCACTCAGCCTTGGTGCCGGCCAAACATGGACTGAAACCTCCAGTAACTGGAGCTAAATAAACCTTTCCTTCCTTCGTTTGGGTATCAGGTATTTGTCCCAGTAATGAGTAAAGAGTAATTAAGATATTTGTGTATCTTTAGTTGCCCTGTTCAGACTGCGTAAATATTCTGAATTAATTCAGAACATCTCTATTTCATCATTAGTTTGGCTTTGGGAAGAGTGAGAAGTCACATACTGCTAGGGTGGGTGAATGAGATGGATAAGGAAACACCATAATGCTCCTGCCAGCCACCTCCACCACGCAGTTTTTAGCACAGATGATGAAAAACAATGATTTTTTTTAAAGCATTCATCATATATTTTAGCACCACTTATATATGAACATACATATATATATACACATACATACAGCATTGGTATGAGTTAAATATATAACTTCTGAAAGTCAGAAAAAATAATTTATAACTTTTTTCATCCTAAATAAATTCAAAGTAATTGTAGTGTTATACAATTATCAATGTCAGTAATTGCATTTCATTCTCCATTAGAACTTTAAAACTTCATCTTATAAACAGATAGGGTTCAATAAAATAGTTATTCAGACAATATTTTCATTTTCTTAAAGTTATGCCTTCAATATTTTAATATTAATTATACATTGAAGTTGTATGTTAGTCATTCAAGATTAAATATATTAATTTTACTTGTTTTTTTTTTTTTTTTTTTACTTTTTAACAGGTGGCTAGCAGAATACTTGCTATCACTTATGTGGCCTGCCCTTATTTCTAATGTTGTATTTCTGTGCAAAAGCTCTACTGCAGACTTTTCTTCTGTGAAAAACTGCATTTAGGCCAATAAAATTTGGGTTGATGGTTACTGAAGGCTGAAAGTTGTCTTCATTTCTACCAAATGTCATTTTTCAGTTGCAAACCCCAGTATAAGCTTTGCTAGTCATGTAGTCATTTGACTATATCTTCTGTTTATTCTTATTTGTAGACAATTTTTTTTTTAGATGGTTGAAATAAGGAAGACCTACGTATACATCCAGGCCTAACTCCTAATGCCTGTGGACATGAAATAAATAATTTACTATCCTTGAGGCTAAGGTTTCCAGTTTTAGAATGAACAGTATAATACCTGTCAGACAATATTTTGATTGCAGTCTATATAATACTAAAAAATATTCTTCAGTGTTAAAATATATGTAGGCACTTATCATTTTCACCACAACAGAAAATAAAGTAGAAATCTCAGTAACATGAAATATGTATTTGTGTACATTAAATTACCTAGTCTTCAGATAACTGAAGAACCATTTCACAGACAAGCAAACAGCAGCTCAAAAAGTTCCTAAAATTCTTTAGTATTATATCTAAAAAGGTGCATATATTCCTTCTTTCTGATTGTCAGAGAAAATCATTATACATTTGATGTCTTGGAACAGCAGGAACTTATTCTTGTACCTTATTGGAGGTCCAAATGCTCAAAACAGTGTCACCGGGCTGAAGTCAAGCAGTGGGCAAGGTGGTGCTACCTCCTCCAGCTGCCCCTTTCCTTTTGTACTTTTTGGTGGTTGCTCACCTTTCCTGGCTTGTGAATGTGTCACTCAAATCTTCAAGGGGAGCAAGCTCAGCTACCTGACACCTTAAAGAAGACTTTAGATTAACACTGACAGATTTCCCGGGATTACAATGAGATACCTCTCGAAAGCCACCATCCAGCCCCCTAAGGTGGACCCAGGCTTTGAACTGGCAGTCTGTATCCAAGGCCCTCATTCACAACCCTTACAATATAATCCATCATCAAAATGTAACTTTTATTTAGATCAAAAAAGAACAATATGGTTCAGAATTTTTAAATGTTAGACTAAATTAAAAGGCTGGTGGGAACAGTTAGATACTTTAAGGAACAGAGAGATCAAATGAAATTGCTGTTTTTGGAAGAACAGATTTCCTGCGGTTTGGAAAGTGGTGGAAAGCATGATGTCTGACACTGAGCTTGCAAGAGCTAACAGGAAATTGCAGCAGGGGCTGAGGCCAGAACACTCCAAGCCAGAATGGGAATGGCTGAGGGAGTGGAGAGCCTGCGTGGGAGAGAGGACCGAACAGAACAGGACTACAGAGATCGGAGATGTAGTCATTCATTCAGCAATGCTAATAAGCACTGCCTAAGCGCCAAGCACTGTGTAGATCCAAAAATGAGAGTTAAATCCCAATTCTTCACTTTGAAAGTACATGGAGCATTAAAAGGTGAGGACAACCCAAACGCACAATGATTGACCTCGAGGGAGACAGGTGAATCTCCCAGGGTGTGGGACACAGGACAAAATATTCTAAGTGAAAGTTTTGTAGGCACCCAAGTTAGACAGAAATTAATACACAGTCAGAGAGAGGCTGAGCTCCCATGGAATTGTGGCTGGAGGTAACTCCAAAGCAGGACAAACTCAAGATAAAGATGCGGTGCCCAGGCCTACATGCCTTTTCAAAAAATAAGCAATACCTGTAGATGATATTACAATGAATACCATCTGGATCATGAAGTCCAGATATGCATTAGACACCCTGGTGATGAACCAGTATACCTGGACTCATTCCTTCCCCCAAATGTTCCTTTTGAAGAAGTCATAGATAAGCAAGGTTAATTATGTCAGCCTTATACTTATACCCTTGCTATGCTCTGACTCCCTGTTGGATCAATATTAGCTAAGAATTATACTTGTTATCTGTTGGTTGTTTATAGTCTGGCCCACGTCGTAGGCACAGTGTGACTTGGCTGTATGGATTACCTACAACAAAGATCCCCAGTGGTCAGCCACACTGGATCCTTCCTAGCTCTCAGGAGCTCTCAGTTATCATTTCCTATTTATAAGCTTCTCAGAATTCATTTTTTATTTCTGGCAACACAAACCCAGCACATCCCAAATTTAGCAGGTTGAGAGTTACATTTTCCTATATCAGAATGGGCAAGTATATCCGTGGAGGAGATTGATAATGTCTTCTTCCAGAAGAACTCCAAAATCAGAGCCCAAGTTTCGGGTAAAGATGAGGTGGAAAACAGACTTGAGTGAGACACAAAAAGAAAGCCATAAAAAGTTAGCTTTCAAGAAAGTCACCAGGGTAGATAACTACAGTGGTCCTATCAGAGAACTCAGGACCAGTGCCTTTAGAGCTTTCCTATTCAGGAAGTAAAGGAGCGAAAACTAAAGCTCCAATAACATCTGGCTAAAAAAGAGAAGTGCTGATGCACAGAACATACCAAGCTCACTGGGTGCAAGAACCATGCACCAACATCTGGCGCTGTAGAATCTGCCTCTCAGGTAGCTTTTCCTGTTCCTTTCAGGGCTCCCTCCCTGGGATCTGCTCTTCCTCTCATTCTTCCCTGTGGGCTGCCTGCACACCAGCTAATGTTAATCTATTAATCTGTCTGTTAACTCTTTTCTTCAAGTGTCTGACAGAAGTGTGTTTCTTTCTTCAAATGGCAGGCTATTCTATAACATGATAAAAAAAAAAAAATCAAATAGGATTTCTCAACTCAGCATGAAAACGACTCGCTAAGTTAACAGGGATAGGCTCTGCCTTCTGACCTAGCTGAGGCTTACATACGGCCCTGGTACTCTCTTTCATAGACGCTTCCTGCTCTGTGCCTGCACACTCCGCGACACTGTGTGCATTTCAGTGAATTATCTCCCTGTGAGAGGGCCGGAGCATCAGGAATTTTATCACCTGCAGTTTCTCTGCACTGCTCACTAATGAAAATAGAGAGGAGTTTGAACTCCCCAACACTGGGAACCTTCAAGAAGCTATGGAATGTGGTCGCTGGTATTTCTGGTATCTTTTAAATGTCAAAAGAGCAGAATTTCTCTTGTCAGTTGTCTCCAGGAGGCTAACAATTAAAGCCACCTGCTCTTCATTTCACTCCCCAAGGGCATCCTCCATTTTTCACCGACTTCCTGTTGTTGACAGCGCAGTTCCTCCCAGTTTTTCTCTAGCACTGTGGGTCACCACCAGGCTCAAGACCATGGAGCGAATTGCTGATTTGGCTTCTCCTCCCTGACTGCCCTTTGCCCCAGGAACTCCAGCCTTCAGTGCTTGGGACTCAGCACAGATACACAACAGGAAGAACAACAGCTCCTCCCTGGGAGAGGAGGGAGAGAAAATGGGAAGAAAAAGAGAAAGAGAGTCAAAAAGTATAGGAAGAATGAAGGGAGAGAAAGGGAGGAAGGGAGGGAAGGAAAGGAGAAAAGGAAAGAAAAAGGAAAGGGAAGAGAATATGTATTCTTTTTAAAAACCCAGTCTCCTTATTAACTCTGATAGTACAAAAGTATCTACATCTCTTTATTAGAATGTTAATTTAAAGAGCGATGGTAATAGAAAGGAGAAGGTGTAGAAAGCAAGTTTTTAGATTCCCTCCTCCCTTTAAGAAACCACAAAATATTACTGACCACAAGGATTCAGACCCATGCATGCGAAGGTTGCTCTTTGCTCTTCCTGATTGCTTTTCTGGTGATAGATTTTTCCTGTCTGATATTCAAGGCTATTGCCTGTGACATATCTATAAAATTTGTGATATCATGATCAAAATTGAATGAACTTGCTTATCAGCACAATCCAAAAAAGGTAGTTTTTAGAAATCCTACTGGAATGTAGACAAGGTAGAAAGAATCAGTCAATATTTCAAAGAGTAACTTTATGTAGCTAATTAGATTTGTTAATAGGCTTTTCAATTTGATTTGCACTTTCTGAGCCAAAGCTAATGAATACTTAGCTGTCAATGAATATGTTTCTCGTTTTTGTACATTGTATAATCAAACAACTTATCTAAGGGCCCAACACATGAAGTGTTGTCCTACAATAGATTGAATTAGATTTACTTTGAGAGAGTGAATGTCACTTGAGAGGTGCCCTTGCTTCAGTCAGTAAGGCACTGTGTATCACCAAAATCGCCACACCCACGGGCCATGGAGCACCTCAAACAATACTATAGTCAGCCTGTGTGGTTCATCAAGAGGAGTTGCAGAAGACATCCTTCTTGCTATCATCTCTACACATGCTGGAGTCCATAAAGTACAAGGTACCAACACAGTATGTGAAAGTTAAATTTATGTGAAATCCCATCCACTTTGCAAATTTTGGGAAATCATGGAGTATTTAACATCACCAATTATAACTGAGGCTTCCATGCTGCTTCTGTCTAACAAAGTTCTGAGGTGTTTAAAGGCTAAGACAGTATTTTTCATTCATACCCTACCTGCTGTGGTACCTTTGAACCTTCTATTTCAGAAACTGAGTCAAAGTGATGAAATAAACTTTGTTTTCTTGATCATTCAGTCTATTTCTTTTTATTTCATTTATTGGGCCATGTATTGTGTGTGGGAGTCAGAAAGTGCTATGTTTTACGTTGTCATTTCTATTCTGCTCAATCTGTAAATATTAGTGCATTGCCAATAAAAGTCTGGGGCATAAGAGAATCTGTGCTGTAACATCCTATACGTCAGTGGTGTACCTAATTTTCTGGTCAAGGAGATTATAGGACTGTAGAGGAAAGGGATAAATGAAGTATCATATGTCTAAGGAGAGTCACCTAGAGAAAAAATATTCTCTCAGGCTTTCACAGAAAGCAAACTGGTCAAGCAATGGCTGTAACATGTCCCAAAGGCTGACACTGACAACAGTTCTACAAAGCACTGTACATGGTTCCAAAGTTAATCCTGAGGGGACTTAACCTTGGAAAATACAAAAGATGAGTGTTTTGTTATACAGGTCTTGCTTTAACTTGCTCTTGATCACCCAGCAGAAAAGCTTAATTATGAGGCATAAAATGCAGAGCTAGATTAGTATGATGAGCTGTAAGAGACTTACATCAACAGCCTCCAACACTGCCAGTTTCACCGGTAACACAATGCAATTATGAAACATTGGACTATATATACAACTACTTCCTCTCAGTTCAAAGAGAAGAACTTTTTTCTTTTTTTATTTCCTTAGTAATATCAATTAGAAAATTTATCATGTCCATAACCTGTGCTCTGTATAACTACTAGGAGGACAACAATATGCAGTGTGTCAGTTATTGCAAATGTACTACTAACATGTTTTGAAACTATCATATTGTTATTTCTTATTAAAAGTAATAATAAAAAATTTTAGAAATTAATTAATTCATTAAATAAAAGTCTGGGAAATGAAGGTTAGGTGCAGCACACTGGAACATTATGTCTAGGACATTTCTAGTGGAGAATTTGTGAAAACATATATGACCGCCAAAAGACTTGCCAATAAATATTAAACTAGGTCCCTATCTAGTTTTTATTAGAGGCTTAAAGAAATTTTTTTAAAAGGAAATCAACCATTGTGATGTAGTTATGCAATCACCATTTCTGGAAAGGCTGAGGAAGGCAGAAAGTCCATGGCAACACTGACTGCATAGTGGGAACTTACCAAAAGCTGAAGAAAAAAAAAAAAAAAAA